>JBBBDQ010029427.1:0-215000 GCA_037127315.1 Ascarosepion bandense
GATAGATAGATAGATAGATAGATATAACCACCTTCTGACAACAATGTATTGTCTTTGATCTTGTTACAGCATCTGTAATCACTTAACGAGTTCTATCAATTTTCAGTAAGTTAATTCCATAGATTTCATTATGAGAACGGGTAAGTGTACACATTTACGGCTTTAAAGATTTAGATTTAATTCCTATCCTTTAATATAAAATTGAAAAATATGTATTTTCTTAAATATACTTATAACGAAAATTTATCTTATTTAATTAACTGATTTGAAGAAAATATTTCTTCAAATATTCGCCTCATCACCATCTCTTTCGACTTATCTCTTTCGCCGTATCTTTTTAAACATCTTCCATCCCGATATGTATTTACATCTTCACACTGTGTCTTGCAATAAATCTCAAATATTCAGTGCATTCCAGAGCAATATTCACAACATCTGTTATCTACACTCTCCCTCAAATTTGACTTTGAGTTAATTTTATTATGTGCACTAATATAACCATATGTTTGGATGTTTCCCGGTCTCGGTTGAGGTCCTCATAGTTTTTTTTAACTCTGTTACTTTACAAATACTGAAGTCTAATAGCTAACACGATAATTTTTGTTTTGTTTGGATCAGACATTTTACTTGGATGACATAATGTGTATGACATTTTATCGGTTTCACTGTAAAAGAGTGGTACCTAGTTGCTAGTCTAGTAGCTCGTGTAAATTCATACATAGCGGTCACCAGTGAGCATTGAAGCAGAAGCAGAGAAGGAAATTGTGGAATAGGTACAGGGAAACCACGTCATGCCGGTGAGAGAGCAACTGCAGCCGAGCTGCCAAGTCGGTATCGATCACATTACAGATTCTCCGTTGGATTTTGTCAAGAACCCCGAGCTGAATAGCAAGGGCACCCGACCAGATGTGGCAGCAGTATTCAATACACGGGCAGATGGTAGATTTATATATGTGCAGGATGGACTCAGACAGGAAAACTTTCTGGCTCTGCACAGTGAATCGACCTTCTTAGCAGGGGATTTAGCTATGAATTCGATGTAATTATTCCATTTGAAGTCTGCTGAGAAGTGTAAGGCCAAGGAGGCGAACTGTTTTATTCTCAGGGAGGCTAGCCTGATCCATGCTAATGAGGCGAGTAGGAGCAATTGTCTATGATGGTTAATAGATAGCAACTTCGTTTTGGAAGCAATAAAATTTACAATCCATTTATTACCCCAGACCACCACGGGTTGGAGGTCCTTTTCAAGCTCGGCAGCGAAGTTCGCTTTGTCAACCTAAGCAGATATGTAATCGAGGTAAGAGTAAACGGGGGCGTCGTCAACGTATATGCCCACTTGGGATCATATATATAATATATATATATTCAGCAAGTTAATTTTTTAAGTTTCATTCATGAGAACGGGTAGGTGTACACATTGACGACTTTGTATATGTAAAGGTAAGGAGGTATATATATTTATATATATATATATATATATATATATATATATATGTGTGTGTGTGTGTGTGTGTGTGTGTGCGCGCGCGAATACACGTGTATACACGTCAATATATAAACATTAATCAGGAACAGTGAATGGAACAAGACTTAGTGTTACATAACAGACTAAAAAGACATTAATCGATATCCATATTTTCCTATATTTTAGGCACGACTCTGAGTTTCATGAAACACAGTGTCATGACGAAAACGTAGGATATATATATATATATATATATATATATATATATACATAAACAAGAAAAAATGTAATTTAACGACAAACAGCCCTGACGAGTCAGAGCATCATAAAAGTGTCCTCAAGAAACTTCGAAGTTGGCATGAATCTGCTCTATTAAAGAGATAAAGTCTTTGTATTTATCCGTAATAACCACTAAAAATTAACAACCTTTGGGCTAATTATTATCAAAATTAAACATACACACATACTACATTTATATCATAAATAATTGCTCAGGACCTTCAGTGACTCGTGGTGAATGCAAGTTTGTGTGCAAGAGATCCGGTTTTCATTTTGCAACCGTAAATGCATTCTGTTTAGGGGCTTTCACCTATATTCAGCATGTTTTGATAGACACTCGAGAGATACTTCCTTGTTGGAGAGTAATTTTGACATGCAGCTTAAGGTCTTTTTTCACTGATCAGGCGGGAAGGCTTTGCGTGCTGGATACTTTTTTATCGTTTCACCCCAAGCAAGGTAGTACCGCCACTGATGCGCAAGGGGCTACACAAGAGAGTAAAAGTTTAGACAGGAGGAGAGTGAAGAGAGAGACGAACCAGTTAAGAGGATGTCAGAAAAAGGGCAAGAGAACGATGGGAACACAGATGTGAAGACAGTTGCGAAGGTAGAGAGAAAGGAAAAGCTACACAGGGTGATGTAGAAAGAACTGGAGTCAAGCAGATAAGATATTGGTATTGACATTGCATTTATATTCCTTGAGGTTGCAGCCTTCAGGAAAGCAAGTATTTGGAAAGGAATTCCACAGACGGGAATAGCGAGAAAAGAAAGTTAAGGCTCTTCATCTCATTTTCATGCGTTCAGTGATCATGCCGAGCGGTTTGATTTATTTCGTCGGACTGGGTCGTTTATAGCGACATCTCACCGCGTAGTTTTATCGGAGGATTGGAATGCCGTTCTTGACCCTGACGTTGATTGAATAGGGCAAAATCGTGTACTAACAACCCGCATGTGAAACCGTTTCAGAACTTTATCAACGGCTTTAATCTATTCGATAAATATCTTAATGAGTACCCCCGAGAGGTAGAGTGTACTTGTGCAGCTCGGTGTCGGTAGTGCGTTCTAGTAACCTCGACAGTTAAGTCAGTATCTGAACCTAGGTTCGCAAGTTAGAGACAAATCAGGTCCTACACGAAATTTCCCTACCTGGTGGTATCACCACAGCCAGTTATTACCCTGCGTTGACGGTGTTTCGGTTCTTTTGTCGAGCAGAACCGAGATTGATGAGTGTCGACAAAAAGATCAGAGAGTAGGGGAGAAGGATGAGGGCGCAATTCGTCTGTGGTCTCGGAGAAATCGGGGAGATCACCAGTATGTGCCTCGTACATCTACCCGATTCTCCTTTACCGACTCTAGTGTGGCAGAAGGAAGAGAAGTATACAATCACATTGGAATGCTCTTGTTCTTTTTTTTTTTTTTTTTTTGAGGCAAAATCCTCAAGGTAGTTCGAAAGATTTTTTGCTTGCACCTTAGCGTCTTTAGAACACGAAAAATATTGTAACTTAGTACTACAAAAAAAGAAACAGAATTTATTTTTTAGAAACAGTACATATTCCGAGCGCCCGTAGCTCAGAGGTAGAATCGCAAACTGACGTCAATTCGGTCAGGTTTAAAAAAAAAAGGCAATCGGCTGTCTAACCGTACTGATGAGCTGTGATACAGCGAAACAGACCTGTCTGTGGATGACTATATATATATAATGAATAATCTTAGGATGTGCGTTGTGTTGCAGTGGATATCGACTGAGTTCGAATTTCAGTGCATTCTTTGCATTCACATACGCACAAATACCCTTGGAAAAGGTATTAATCCGTCTCTTCCCTCCAGATATGGGTTAAATATCAGGACAGATTGGGTTCTATTGGTTTGGCTGGCAACCAGTCTACCGCAGAAATTAATGGCAACCTACTGCAGGATAATCTTCTGCCCAGTCAATCATGTATCTTTCGAGACATGATCGCCCAAACGTGTATCACGTATCGCACTTAACTGACTGACATATTCTGTCAAAATTATTTCTCGACAAAAGGTCTTTGTTTAACCACGTTGGAAATGTATGAATCTGACAAAAATGACGAAGATTTTGTCACGTATGCCGAAATCGTTAACAAGGAATGTGAAAAATTCACATTAAATTAACTGACTCCGGTTATGTTTAAAGGGTTAATTTTTGTTCAAAGGTTAACAGATGCAGAAATACCGGCGAAAATTGTAACAGAACTTGAATAGCCTAATGAAGTTACACTACAGGAAATATTTGACGAATGTCAAAGAATCTTAAGTCTGAGACGAGATGCCGAAGAAATTCATAGAAAAATGTGTATATGTACAAGAGAAAGAATAGCGTGCAGAAAGAAGCAAGACTTAATATTATAACCAATGGTAACACTATCGTTCTCTGTCATTCTCTGTTTTTAATATTTGTTTGGATGAATATGCTGCATGTTTTTTTTAGTTACTTCATGTTATTAACATATGCTCTTATTTTCGTAGAATTCTAGTCGTTCCTTAGCAGATTGAGATTTTTATACCTATTTTGACTTGTTATATTGAAAACTTCAGTTTCTCTTTTCTATTTTGTTGTCGTATTTCTGGTTTCATAGAAATAAATGTTCTGTCTCGCTATGAAGTTTCAGCTTCTCTTGTGAGATATCCTCTTTTCAACGATATTCGTATCATTTCTTAGATACCGTTCATTTTTTAACCTTTCATCAATGCCTCCCTACCCAGTCTTTCCTCTCACAGTAACACACTGCACACTAGTGGCGGTCCTGTCTTGCTTGGGGGAAAAGGATAAAAAAGTTCAAGTATTACAACTGTTTCATCTGTCACTAATGTCTTTCATTATATATGAAACTTTTTGTTCAGTTGTTTTTTAATTTACTCAACCAACAACGAGATACAAAAATCCTATGTAAACTTTTATTAAATTCCTTTGTACAAATATTACTCACTTAAACGATGAGTCCCGTCTTAGCAACACGACTTCAGGCAATTTCTCACCGATGTGACGTGACTTCTCTCTGTCTTTAATACAAATATATCCATGTCAACTGCACTGATGAGCTTTTGATTTCCTGGTGCCCCGCCACGGGAATTTAAGCGTGCTACTAGATTGGAATCTCAGTCCCACCCCTTTACAATTAAAGTAGTTAAATGCAACCGCCACTTACATTCGAACAGTTTCTTTTTTCGCGCTTCCCACCTGTGGAACTCAATCCCATTTACTTGCTACTCTGATAGTGACAATCTCAAAAATTTTAAATTCAACGTCAATTGCCATCTTTTATCTTCTTAGATCCCGTTCATTTTTTAACCTTTCATCAATGCCTCCCTACCCAGTCTTTCCTCTCACAGTAACACACTGCACACTAGTGGCGGTCCTGTCTTGCTTGGGGGAAAAGGATAAAAAAGTTCAAGTATTACAACTGTTTTAATATTTTTCTCACAGTCGATACGAATAATCTGCCGGAGTTCATATTTTCAAGTTTGATTTGAAAGTAGAAACAAATATATATTTTGCATGTAAAATTTATTACTAGTTTCTTGGTCATCAAATTTTTGTCGGGCAGCTAATGACATTTAATGGCTGTTTAGAGACCACGTTTGTTGCAAGTTTTCTGCGTTAAAATGGGCACTAGGCATTGTTTTTCAGGACGTTGTGCTTAGAACAAGGGCAAGTTTTCCTTACTTAAAGACGTTTGAACTTTACCAAGAAAATCATTTTTTTTTTTTGCGGTTCGAAAGGCAGAGACGAAAAACCTCCCTTCTCGAATGATTTTTTTTGCATTTAAAGCACATAGAATATTACATATTAATATAGAACGCTACTTAGTTTATGTATTATCGTATGCAAATTAGCAGATTAGTATAAATAGAAAATAACTGAAGAAGTAAGGTGGAAAAAACCTGTTGTCACAAAGGACATGGAGAGTTGTGGTACGACTACTATTTCTATGCACAAAGAAATTCAAAACATAAGTTTATTTCTACCATTTACATTATTCGGACTATTTTCCTCATCTTTGTTGCCATTTGTACGACGTTTCCGCCGTTGTACACTCCGGCTTTTTTCAAGTGCTAAGAATTTCGAACCAAACTCTTTATTATAATCACTGGGGTATATCAGCTCAGTCATCGAGATGAATACAATTTGGGAACCTGTAATACGGAGAAAATCATTTGTGTTAAAATTGCAATATAAGCTCCGGTAAAAACACTAAAGAAAACCATTAACATCAAAAATAGTTACTGAACAATAGGTTTATAATTCCCAGAAATGCAATTGTTTTTGTCCTTAAGGACGCATTGTCCAGTGGTTATAAGTTCTTGTGACTTTACCCAAAGAGTTGTAAGTTCAATAAAACAAGTAACTTAGATCGTCCGGTTAAAGAGAGCTAACACATGACTACCAAAAGATTCTTCGCGCAAGGAATAAGAATGATGTACCTAAAGATTGTAATAAAGGGTTCGGTTCGAAATTCCTAGCACCTGAAGTAGGCTAGAGCGTACAACGACTGAAACATACAAATGTAAACAAAGATGAGGACAATATAAATAGTGTAAATACTACCTCATCTCAGAAATATAGACAAATAAGTTTATTTGATTCGTAGAATTCCAATAATTTGCCAAATATAAGTGATGTGTCCTTGATCGTGCCATCCATTGTTTGATACTATGATGTAAACCTCTCGATGCTCTGTCACTATTTCCGTAGAAGGTGCTCAGACGAACTCCATTCCTGACTTCCACTAGTTATAATCTTCACGGCGAGGACCCACCATGTTACGCAAATTGTAGAGAACCACCGCCATTCTTTCAGTATTTCACTGGTGAGCAGTAAGTTCGACTCGAAAAGCTTCCTGCGAACCACTATTTCATGAAACCAACTTTCAAGAGGATGTTTACCCGTTCACTACAATCTTTGCCTGTTCAAGACAAGAGGTAACCGTTTTTCCCCACAAATTGTGCCCTCTTTCTCAGTAACCCTCGAACTCAAATGGCTCCCAGATTTTGTACAAGTCAAGCATCACTATAACTAAAAATAATATATTAAAATTGACAAGACTTCGATGTCCTGAAATTCTTTTTAGTGAGGGCTTATGGCCATATCTCGCTCGATCACCGAAGTTAAGCAACGTTGAGCCTGGTCAGTACTTAGATCGGTGATCGCTTGGAAATATCAGGTGCTGTAAGCGTTTAGTGACGGATGTGCGTTGTGGTGCAGTGGATATCGGCTCGGAAAGAGAAATCGGTGAGCCGAGTTCGAATTGCAGTTGAATACCCTACATTCACTTAAGCACTGGTACCCTTGAGAATAGTATTAATCCGTTTCTTCACTCCAGTCATGGGTTAAATAACAGGGTAGGACTTGGGGACGCTGCCATTAAAAAACAAAATCCCAATGAATCTTGGTACTCGAAAAGAGTATTATTAGACACAAAACTTATATAAAAGACAACATTAAATTGTTGAAAAAAAAGGTATTACCAGCAATAAATAAATAAAATTTAGTTGGCAATAAATGATCCGCCGAGTTTGATATGCCATAAAACAACAAACCAAATCATTTTAGTGATGAGTTGTCAAATTTAACTGAAAAGCCCGTAGAAATACATTTTTATTTTTGAGGAAATACAATTTCTCCAATGAAAACTTCTGTTATTATAAACTTGTTATAATAATTATTAACAATAATGATGCAATGTTGATAGAAGATGTGATAGTGGTTCTATGAGTCTTCATAGTCTCATGTACTTACTGACTTCCCCAGATTTCTGAATTCAGAATAATCATTCTTAACATTTTCGATTTTAGATTAGACATTCTTTTATACTAGCGGAGAACAAGGCTAGAAAACCTATAGTTGGAGAGAGAGGATATGGTTTCATGCCTTTTTTTAATAGAACTTGTGCGAAAGTAAACTCAACGGATAAAGGAGGAATTCGAACTCCGCTCGCCGACTCTATATTCAAAGTCGATAACCGCTACCAAGAACCAGTGATTTGATTACGATTTCAATAACTGTTTCTCATATGGAACTGATTTTCAGCTGTGTCGTTGCTAATGGTCAAGAATTTTTTTTTTAAATCTAATATTCTTTTCTGTTTCTTTGCCCAACAAGTGCATTAGTGCCACGATTATGCCAGTGAAATAAAGAAAACCAACAGACCGGCCTTTCTCGAACAGGGATAAAGAAATCAATATGACTGACAAGGAAAACGATGTATAGAAAGAAGAGAGTGGGCTAGAAGAACGTGAGAATATATGTTGTCACTATACAGTGTAGTAGTAGCTCCATATTTAGGCTAAAGATAGAAATCAACATGTTTCATAATAACATAACACCTCATCCGAACTATAAGATGAATCATAGAAGGGATTTTTTAAAAGATGTAACTGTAATAAAATCAGTCAATACTTGTATCTCGAAAAAACTGGCTTTTAACCCCCGCCCCCAACCGCCTTTACAGACCAAGCTAGTAAAGATTCAATATCACAGCTGACGTTGAATTTTCTCATGTTATGATAAGCGGTTGTATTCTCCATGAGGGGCCTTACTAGTTGTCCGATATGATAAGATAATTTAAATTATTGACACTATTATCCTCAGATCTTAAAATATTTCCTTACAGTTTTGTCTTTTATTCTGACATGAAGAATCCGAGACCGACATACGTAAACACATCATTTATAAGCTTTTCCACTTTGTTTTATCATATGTACATTTCCTTTGGAAATTAGTTATTTCCGTAACCGAGGTTTCAACCTTTCGGTATCTCAGTCAAAGATACCGAAAGGTTGAAATCTAGGTTTCGGAAATAACTCATTTCCAAATGAAATATATTCAAAAGCTCTACAATATAAATGTATTGAGCACTTTTTAATCCAACTGGGTACTGATCTACTTAAATGATGACCAAAAACTAATTAGGGATATATATATATATATGAGATAATGAAAATATGATTTTTGTTAGCTTTAGCATCCGGACTCACGAGTTTCAATCATAGACGGACCCTCCAGCAATCACTCTATGTATACGTCAAAGGATATCATATATATATATATATATATATATATATATATATATATATATATAATCATTTGCAGATAGACCTGTTTCGATGTATCACAGCTCATCAATACGGTTAGACATCCGATTGCTTTTTACCCAGGATTGAAATCCGGCCGAATTGGCGTCAGTCAGGGATTCTACTTCTAAGCTATGGGTGCTCGGTAGAATATATAATGCAAATTGTGTTTCTTCAAGTTTCTTTCTCACCTCCCCCAACTACTGCTTTTGAATATTTTAATTAAGCTTAGATTTGAAGCGTTCTGATTTAAAAACAGACATAATATTGATATTAAATTTAACCGTATCAAGAACTGGAATTAGATAGTTTGAAAATAAATTAGACTGGTAAACATGACAATATTTATCATTATACTTCAATTAAAATGAGAGAATTAATGGCCAGCTTCTTCAAGTGGAATAATTTGAAACAATCACAGATATCCTGGAACGCAATGACCAGGAACTTAAGCAACGTACCCATTCCTACACTTTCGAAGCAGATTTCAAATTTATACAAGATTATATTGCTTAATCTGGAGAAATACCTGTTCTTGCCTCGGACGGATATGATCAATGTAGATAGATGTGGAAAAATCGTGAGTTTCTGCAAAAGACCTTACGTTTAATAAGCCTTCGTCCCCGCTCTCTTACTGATAGACACGATTTTTCCTCGAGGCGGAAAAAGACCTCTTCTAACTCTACCCCGGCCTTGACGCTAAACGAACGGTCGGCCCTTTCGTTAGTTTTTTTTTTTCTTTTTTGGGTTTTGACTTTCTGTAAGCCGACCAAGTCGCTGTGTCGGTTACATATCCTCGGGCAAAGAGAGAAGTTTTTTTTTCTTCTTCTTCTTCTTGACGGAAACACTTTCTCATTCTTTTGGTATGACGAGTTGTCGGCAGAACGGATACACTAAAACCTTTTATCTGGTAAGTGCACGACTCAACGGTTGGAAACCAATTTCTAATCAGAACCAATCAGTAGGAATATCAATCCGCTAAAAGGCAATTTCTATATATTTACGTATTCATATCTATCTATCCACGGATATATTTTTTTGCTTCGAATTTTTTATAGAGTGGAGGGAGCGTTTTGGTTTCAAGCGAATCATTCACACCATGAATAGTTTTAGAAATCTCTAAAACTACAAAATATCTTCAGGCAAAATGAAAGAAAAAGCAAATAAGAAAATTGAAATTATTTCGACATGTAGTTGCTATTAATTCTGCCCAAACGAAAGACATACCTGCCGGTCCTACTAAATTCTATTTATCTCAAATATAAGTGTCAAGATATATATATATATATATATATATATATATATATATATATATATATATATATGCATGTATATTCAAAATAATTAAGTTGTTCTAATATTTTTGTTTTCATAAAAGATTTTTACTAGGATTCTTTTTTTCCGTTGGTTAGTTTTAATTTTTTACATAAGGATAGTTTTTTGTAAAAGCAGAATGAAGTGACTATTTCTTTTTTAATTCGATTTTAAGTTGGGTGATACAGCCAGAAGCATTGAGTAAAGAAAAAAAATCGTATTTCTGTTTCTAAATACTTGTATTTAAATTTAAATGTATGTACATGCTGTTTATAAACTTAAGGCATTAATCGATTTAGGCTATTTGATTACGAAAGTTAACCAGTGTATTTTACAAGGATACCCTAACAGCCATCGTAATTTCTTCGTCGCAATTTAGCAAATACAGGAAAATAAATTTACACTTTAACTGTAACATTCTTCCTCGGGCTGTCTCATCGTAAGGTTATAACTCGAATTGAGGAAACAGAAAAAGGCAGTTTGTCTAGTGGATATCTAAGGTTTGCACTAGACTTTTTTGTGCCATGTCTCTTCAGGATTAAGACGAGCATGCTTTTTCTGAGCTTCCTATCTTGAGTCGATAAAAAGCAAGGCTTTTTTCTTTTACTATTCCTCCCAATCTTTTTTGATGCTATTCAGTTACACAAGCTCACGAGGTAGGTTATTCTATACTTCGGGTCCTGGGCATCCGGCGGCAAAGTCTCTGATTTGGAGGTTGTGAGGAGCATGGAACCACCTCTTAATTGCTGTTGTTTTCAGGTCCACGCTGACCCGGAGTGGTATCACCTGCTAGGGTCCCGGCTATGGGCAAATAGTTAACGCTCTAAACAGGAGTCAAAACCCTATGAAAGTATAAAAACAGACTTTTATTAAATATATACATAAAAAATTTTGAAAAAAAATATTAATAACAAAAATACGTTTTTGAAGGGACTAATGCTTCGGTATTAAATGACCCCAAGGGGTTGATATGACGTAAAACAAACCAAACCAAATATTCTATGATTCCTTCTGCTCCTATTGCTTCCAGTATGTCTTGGAAACATCGAATTTTCCAAGCACGACTTCCTCAATATTTGTCCTTGAAATTTTAACTTCTTTGTGAATTCAAATAAAAGTGTCTTTGTGTTCCTGTTTTCCTTAAAACTTCTTCGTTACCCGCATTTTACGCTCGTGCTATTCTCAGCATCCTTCTGTAGAACAACACCTTTGTTGCTTCTAGTCATCTGCGAGGATATTGTCCTGCATTCACTGCCATTTCGGTGGAAAGATATGTTATCTCCAGCTCTGCCCGATTATGGTTTCTGCCAAAAAGGTAAATCTCTGAAATTTCAAAGCATTTTTGCCTTACTATCCATTCCATTTTGTGGGTTATGAGATGAATATTAATTTAGTATTTCTCCCCACCATCTCAAAAACGCCACCTTTTCGCTCTTGTCCAGCGTTTACTGCCGCTAGATTTCATTTAGGCTTGAATTCTTTAAATGTAAGTCATTTTTATTTATCTTTGCATTTCTTTATGTATATATATATGCATTATTTTCTTTAAGTCTACTTTCATGTATCAGTTATGCTTAATTGAACGTGATATAACAGTTCAACACTCTTCTTTTTCTAATGAAAATGCCCTGTTTCTTAAATACTTTTTGAAGGTACATTTTTCTATTTTAATGTGCATTCAAATTTCTGTTTCAGATTATGCGTCGTTTTTTATAAAACTATTCAGATAGCTAAAATTCTGTATTTGCTAGGGCATAAAGGTGGTACAATCAGAATAAGAAATCAGAAACCGGAGTTCGAATTTCAGTTGGGTTCGTTACATTCACTTACGCATAAATACCATCAGAAAAAGTATGAATCCATAGACTTCCTCAGCTCAGGGTTGAATAGTAAGAGTTATTACTGAAAGAAAAAAATTACGATTATAAAAAAAAACTAATGCTTTATTTATACGCGAAAATTATTATTTTATATTATATTTTTTTTTAATTAAATAATTCACAAAGGGTTAATAAAATGTAAAAACGAACCAGTCTGTATGTTCCTTGTGAAGCCGCTAACTTAATTCATAAATATATGCGTATTATTAGAGTTAAGTGTTAGATTCTTCATGTGCCGTGTCCTTTCACGACGTAGGCGATCATGGACTTAGCTCTGTCTCTTATCGCTCTCAATAATTTTTCTCTTGATAACTCTTCTAAGCCCCGATCAGTCAACCATTTGCTCAGACTTAACAAGTACGTCTCGTGCTGCTTTCCCTGTCTCTCCTTCCATTTATCCGACCTGTGATTATTAATTCTCCGGGCCACCCTTCCTCATTACGTGTCCCAGGAACCTCATTTGTCTCTTTCTGGTATTTAGTATCAGTTTTCTTCTCGTTTGCATCCTTTCCGACATCTAATCGTTGCACATGGGCTCTCACAAACTAATATAGAGCCTATGATTATGACCTTTTGTAAAATAATTTATTTTTGTGTATCATAATTCGATGAACTTTTGTTAGGAAAAAAATAAAGAAAGAGTTAATTAATTTTTTAATTTTTTTTTTATTTCTTCCCCAATACGAAATATATAAAATCGTATAAGTAGTACTATAACTTTCTAGGACCTTCTATAGATTGAATTTGTATACAGTATAACCAGGATATAAGAGACCCGGATATAAGAGAAACTCGGATATAAGATATTTTCTCTGGCCCCAAATTAAAGCCTGTAGTAATGTAACCCTGGTTAAGATTCTATTTTATATACATTACCGCAGGCTCTAATTTGGGACCAGAAAAAATATATCTTATATCCGGGTTTCTCTTATGTCCGGGCTATACTGAATAGACCAAATCCGGATATAAGAGAAACCCGCGTATAAGATAACTTTATACGGGCTTCGAAACACTCTTACAATCCAGGTTACAATGTATTTGTAAGTTTGTTTTTCTATAGCAATAAACTGTTAAATTCATTAAAAAAAATATATAATTCTATCGAATTAGCAAATTGAAAAATAAAGCTTCTGATTTCTTTTTAATCTTTAACAAGCTGAAGGGACAAAGCTCACAGAAAGTCAACAAAAGAAATTCAGGTTAGCGTATTTATGAAGAACTAGAGGAGTGAGGGAGACAGAAAAGGAAACTAACGTTATGAGAGAAGATAGATAACGACGGAGTAGAAGTAGTAAAAGAAATCTAAAGAGAATTGAGCTAGTAATGCTGATGATCTGAATATTGACGATGATGATCCTGATTGGCCAGATGAAAATCAATGCACTCAAAATCCATTTGTGATTTCTAAGCGCTTGGTGCGCATTTTGTCAAAAACAAATCGTGAGTTTCCACCCATTCGGCCTCACTTGGTATCAAATTTCCTTCCAGGTAAGCGAAATACCTCCTGTCCGTCAATATCAGTTCTGCAATACTCCCAACAACCGCCTCCGTTTCTTCTGCCACCTGCAATCTCGACTGTTCATTCCCTTGACCAAACCTTTCTTGATCTCCATCTTTTTTTCTTCTTTCTTCATAAAGTTACTCTCCTCTCCTTCTCCCAGCTTGAATTTTTCTCTCACTTTTTTTTTTTAACCTTCCCTCGCACTCTTAATACCTTTTCCTCTCCTTGGTGATATTTCTTCGGTCTCTCCTTTTAATATTCTTTCCGTTTAACCTATATAAACATGCGTCGAACGTAACTTTCTTTATTCTTTCAACCTCTCGCGTTTCCTTGTCTCTCTTTCTTCCTTTCTACACGATTTTTAATCCTCTCCTCTGTTACTGCCTTGCTTTCAAAAACCCCTATGCCCTCTCAAACGTTATCTTTGTTTTCTTTCTCGTTTCCATTAGATTTTCGTTTCCTCGGGCTGTTTCCTCACTCTGTAAAAACAGCAGCAGCATCATTGGCAGAAACAGAAGAGATATGTTCTCTGGTCAAGTTCGCCCTGACTTTTTCGAACAAATCGTGTCTATCACATTTCTTTTCCTGGCTTTGCTATTCCACTAGTTTTAACATCTATGCCCTTCCTCTGCGGATAATTCTGCATGGAAACACAAGCATAAAATTATTTCAAGCAAGACATGCATCGAAGAGGGGGTACTGAAAATTTCTAGATCCTGTCCAAAACAGATCGGATAATAAAAGATGGTATTTTATTTTTAAACACCATGTAATATTTCAGTAATGCCTGTGCATTTATATAGAGGGGGCGATAAACATAGCGATCAGCATTGCAACGTTGTAATTAACGTTTAACACCTCACTGATATCTTCAAAGTGTCTTTATTTTTAAAGTAGCTGATATATATATATACATATATATATATATATATATACATATATCACTGGAAAATTAATGAAATCGATAGATTGATTATTTATATATTATCTTATTTATATATATAATTTCCGCACTTTATAAATTGAGTAGGATTAACTCGAGATATCAGTCAGTTAATTGCTATACGTAATACACGCTTTGGTGATCATGTCTTGAAAGAGACATGACTGACTGGACAGAAGATTATCTGCAGTAACTTGTCATTATTTTCTGCAGTAGATTGGTTGCCAGTCAATTCTAAGGAACACAATATGTACTGTTATTTAACCCATAACTAGAGGAAAGAGACTGATTAAAATTTTTCCCAAGGGTATTTACGCGTAAATGAATGCAAAGAATTCACTTAAGCGTAAATACCCTTGAGAAAAAGTAGAGATATAGATATATTTAACTATAAATATTTTACAGATACATATATCAATCTTAAGTGTTAGTGTGACCAAGAGACTATCTAAACTTATTTATAAATGAAACTTTGTGTGTGTGAGTCTGTGTGTGTGTATCCGTTACCTATAGACTCCGAAACGGCTGAACCGATTTTCTTGAAAATTTACACAGTTTTGCTATAAGCACCTGCGAGTGTTCTTAGCTAGATTTTGGGTCGAGGTACCCTAGATAAATATCGATAATCAAAAAAATCGGGTTATAGAAGGAGTGGTCCGATTTTAATCAAATTTCATACACTCATAGACAAAGACCGAAGAAGCGACATTCAAAAGTTTCAAGGTTGCAGTTCTTACAATAGTGCAGAAAATCGATAATATATATATATATATAGATAATGTATATATCGATAATATATATACATATATACATATAAAAGATGTTTGTGTGTGTGTCTGTTTATCTGCCTGTATGTCCTTTCTACAAATCCACAATTTTTATCCGATTGTCACCAAACTTCACACAAATATTCTTTATGCAGAGTCCGTGCTCCAAGACCATGGATTAGTTTTAAAGTTTTCATTACACCCGAGCAACGCCGGGCTATACTGCTAGTGTATCATAAGAGCTAAAAAAAATTTTAAGCAAGAACAGAATTCCAAACTAAAAAAAAACAAACCTACAAGCAAACACATAACTAAGCAGTAAAAAAAACAATGTTAAACGACTAAACTATCCAGAAAAAAGAAAAATGCATCAGTGCCAACTCTCAACCATGAAAAGCTAGAGTCGCTTTTTCAGTTAAACGCTCTCCCGATCTTCTGGTGACTAGAACTATTAACTTATATATATATATATATATATATATAAACGTTTGTGTGTTTCAAATCAATATACTATATCTGTGTGTATTATGTACAATTCATTTTGTTCAGGATCGTTGAAGCTAAACGGAAGTTCTTTACGATTTTAATCAAATTACGATACAGACACCATTTTATAAAAAGCAGTTGACTCCTAGACGTGGTGAAATCTTTAGCAAACTTGTTTCGCTAGAATCATTACAATTGAGTAGTGAGTTCGATCCTTACCTGATGCTCCATACTTTCGGCTTTGTGCCACATTTATGCTGTGCTTAGAAAATCAGCTATAAAAAAGGTGTTCATTGTCATTCCAAGGACGACACACACACACACACACACACACACCTATATATATATATATATATATATATATATATATATATATATATATATATATTTGCATTTGTAGATCTGTATAATTTCTTTTCTATTATTGTGCTTGCCTGTCAGCCGAGCTTTACACTTCCCATTTTTTACGGACTCGTCAGATTTTCCGCTGAATTAGTATCGGCCTGACGACCCACAGTGACGGATATGACCGCATTTTCTGATTGAAATTCGTCTGCTTCACTGTTGGTTTGTTCTAGTTCTTCGCTATGTTTTAATCAGTTTTCGAAATTGATTCGAAAAGAATGAATCTTTCTCCCCATGTCTTGCAAGTCTCTTCGTGAAAGCATCACGAAGTGTTTTCTTCAGATATTTAGCGATCACCGTTCCCCATTCTCCATCTCTAATTTCGTTTGTATTTTTTCAGTCTGAGATAATTGAAACATTTCTTCAAACAATATTTGTCAATTTCGATACAACATCTTAGAAAATTATACACGCACAAAATCGAAAATAGATTATGAAAAGGCATTGATTCTACACAACAAATATTTGTATATTTTTAATCGATTTCAACCCAAGCAAGGCAAAGATGCCACTAATACTCAGCGGGTTACTGGGTGTGGAAGAATCAGGAACAGAAACATTACTAATGGAACTTGAACAGAATAATAAAATAAGTCAACAGGAATATCGAACGAATTTCCAAGAATCCTAAATTTGAAACGCGATGCCGAAGAAATTCAAGAAAAAGTATGTACAAGCGAAAGAAACATGTGAAAAAAAGAAAATATATCCTTGCTTCAGATTTAGAAGGTTACATCTCAAAGACCACTCTCCTTTTAAGAATTCGGAATACTACGAGTGGGGTAGAGTAGGACACATATAGTGACACTGTAAAACTAAACCAATTAAAAATTCTCACAAAAATTATTACACAGCATTACGACGAAAAATAATAATTACAGGAAACAAGAGAAAATTTGTGAATACGAAAGTAAATAATGCTGACATGCAAGGTCGGTTCGCTGTGCAGGGCCAGGAAGTTTTTCCCGTCTGAAACAATCCTGCACATATATAAATCTACCATCCACCCGTGCATTGAATACTGCTGCCATATATGGTCGGGTGCTCCTGCTATCCCCCTATGTAAAGTCAATAGTCATCTTCTATCTCTCTATCTCATGCTCCTTTCTTCATTCTCTCTTACATCCGCTCTCTCTCTCTCATGCCTCTTTTCTTCATCCACTCCACTTTCATCAGCATTCTCATCCATCTGCCCTCTTCCTGATACTTCCTTTAACCTGTCACTCTTTCTCATAAATTACCTCCTATGTAAACCCCTGCTCAACAGTAGCAGCAAAATGCTTGTGGCGATATGATTATATAAAAACATCTATCTATCTATCTATCTATCTATCTATCTATCTATCTATCTATGTAAAGTCTATAGTCATCTCCTATCTCACTAAGTTGCATCCTCTCTCTCTCTCATGCTCCTTTCTTCGTCCACTCCACTCTCATCAGTATTCTAATCCTTCTACCCTCTTCCTGACACCCCCTGTAACCTGTCACTCTATCTCATAACGTACCTCCTGTGTAACCCCCTGTTCAACAGTGGCAGTTAAATGCCTTGCTTGTGGCGATATGATTATATAAAAATATCTATCTATCTATCCATCTATCTATCTATCCATCTATCTATCTATCTATCTATCTATCTATCTATGTAAAGTCAATAGTCATTTCCTATCTCACTAAGTTGCATCCTCTCTCTCTCTCTCCCTCCCTCTCTCATGCTCCTTTCTTCGTCCACTCCACTCTGATCAGTATTCTCATCCTTCTACCCTCTTCCTGACACCCCTGTAACCTGTCACTCTTTCTCATAACTTACCTCGTATGTAAACCCCTGCTCAACAGTGGCAGCAAAATTCCTTGCTTCATGCGACACGATTATAAAAAAAAATGCAACAAAACAGTTTCAGCGATAACGCAGTGTAGCTACATAGAAAGAAATGGGAAAGTCGATATAAAAGATTTCGAAATTCGCGATTAGTGCCCTAAGTGAGAATTTTTTTGTACTTCTCGAAATGACTTGCAATCTTTTATACCGTAACAAGTGAGTAAAAGCTAAATTATATTTCAAAAATATTACGAACTTATTCAGTACTGACTGGAAGAAATTGCTTGGACTTTGGGGCTTGCCTATAAAAAATTATTGCAAAAGCTTTAGTAGACAAGCGACCAAATTAAAAAAAGAATAGTGAAAATTTATAAGAACATGTGAAAAATGTTTTATCTCGAATGAGTTGGGTCGGTGTTTCAAATTCAAAGCGAAGTATCAAGTGAAAAATGTTTGTCGCCAGTATTTAAAAGGAAAAAGAGTGTATCATTCTCAACGAAGAATTAGACAAACTTGAAAAAAATTGTAATGATTAATTGTAATGATTAACCATTCAAAACGGCCAGCACCAGCAGTGTTTATAAAGAAAAAAATACTAAAATTCATGTCTGTTTTGAATAAGTTGAAACAATAACTATCCATTACTAACCCTAGAGGAAATGTTATACAGTGGAAAGAATTTTTCGAAGCTGGATTTTTCTGAAGCACAGATTAAAGAATGTTGACTTAACAAATATAAATAAGCACAAGGTATTGTAGAAGTTTAACCGACTTCCTTTTGTATCTCCAGCTATATTTCATCAAGCTATAGAAACCGTGCCTGCAGATTTTGATTTCACAGTTGCTTATCTGGATGATATATTTATTATAAGTGTATCTGAGGAACGACAAGTCGGGTATGTGAAAAGTCTATGGAAAAATACGAGAATACGGATTAACACTCAATGAAGAAAAATGCGAATCATGTTTACCTAAAATTAATTACCTAATACATAACCTAATCAAATATGGTCGTAAAACAGATATATCGAAAGAAAGTGCAATTAAGAATATGCCCCACACCAACATTTGTTATTAATTTACAAGTATCCCTGGGACTAGCAAACTACTATCGAATGTATGTACCTAATACGTACGATGTCAGCGGTCTACTAAACGATCTACGTAAGACAGGCGTATAGTGGAACTGGGCTGATAAGTGTCAGAAGCCGTTCGAAGGATAAATACCATCAAGCTATTCATTAACGCAGTACGATACAAAATCAGAAATTGTAGTGGCTTTAGTTTATAATTATGAAATCGGAGCAGGAATTGTAGATAAATTCGATGACGGTAATTTGAAAGCGGTCATATATACTTAGCATTCGCAAGAATAAAACTACAAGCAGATCAAAAAAGAAGCGTAAACAAATATATTTGCAGTGAAAACATTCTACGGATATATCCCCGGAAGACGTTTTAGGTTGCAGACATACCACGGAATTTTTTTTCAATTTTTGGTGCGAGGAAAGGACTTCCTACACATACAACGAATAGATTTCAACGATGGTGTACCATCGTATTAAATGACGATTTATGATGGAATTCTAACCTTCCAAAACGTAAGAACATGCAGATTGGTTAATTTGCTACAAAACATATTGAACTGTTTTAGAACAGAGTTATTGCAACACCAAAAAATGAAATTAAATAGATATTACGCAGTGTAATTTGCAAATTACCAGTTACCCTGGATTAAATAAAATCAGAACAAGACGTGGTTATTGTGGAAATAAAAGAAAGCAAAAAATTATAAAGAAGAAAGCAATCCAGATTTGAATGCTGACTCGCTATGTGTATTGGTTTTCACTGAAAGAGCTGTAATACTAAGCACGTTACAAAAGCAAATATTAAATGATTTTCATAGTGGGTATACCAGAAACTCAAGGATGAAACCTTTCATAAGCTATGTACAGGAGGCCAAAATGGATCAGAACATTATAAAATTAGTAAAAGCAGGGAGAATTTGTGCTATGTCAACAAAATTTTCTACCAACAAAATACTGTCTTGGCCAAAGAGAGATACTCTGCTTCGTGACCAGCAGCAACATTTAAAACCAACAACAACATTATAACTAATAGCTAATCGTCCTAATGCTGAAAGTCTCCAAAGTGTCATTAATATGACGGGGTTCTTCAAAAAAGGCAAGGGCTATGCACATCTAATCAAAGGAAATTTGCTTTTGATAGATAAAAAATTGTCAGTCTTTGATGTTGTCAACCGTTCGCGCAAAATCTGTCACTTCTCAAAAGACACCGTAATTAAATTTTTATGACAGAATAAGAAGGCAGACGTAGAGCCACGCACTATCAGTAATTGAGGTCCCTCTTTATAGCATGAACACTTGGCCGTCTATCTAGACAAATATATTCAATACTTTATCCGACAACCTGAATGGAGGATGTAGATTATGCTAGATCGAAAATTCTTTGTCTATGCCCCCCAGCCATCTGAAAGTAGAAGCCCAGAAAATTCTGCTTATTGTGACCGGCCGTAAACTAACATGATAAAGTGCGGAGAGACCAGTTAACTCTTCTCTTCCTGCTAATAGAGGAAGGCCTCTAGAGGTATAGGCTCGTTCAAACTAAATCCATTTTTGGCCGAGTCTGTTATTCCCGTTTCGATTTTAATTGACATGCTAGCGACCAGGACCGATATGATAAACCCCCCCCATTTGACCTGTAGCTTGTGTGGTTGCGGAGAATGAAAATGAGGAAGGACAGGTCATTGATAAGACTAAACGGAAACTTCATACAGCGGGAATCCTGTCCCTGCATGTTCTCACTGGTAAAGGCAAAAACAGCCCCACTCCCTCTACCAGTATTAAGGGCGACGCCCTAACCTTAGAGAAGACCACATTTTAAGAACTAGAAAAAATGTATGACCTCAGCTACTAAAAGGTCCAAAGGTCCAGTTTGCTCAGAAAATTTATTCTAGATTGATCACCCTTACACCAGCCAAAATGCTCGTACGACGTGATTTCATAAATTCGTAATCGAAATTAATCTATTTCAATATATTTAACTTATCTTTTCATTTTAAGAAATCTCGTTGTATAAAAATATTTTTTGGCTTGTCTAGGGTGATCAGTTTTCATTGAATACCCATAGCTCTCCTGTTATGAAATTTTTAGGGAGGTTCATTTTACAGTGGAAGGCGTATTCTTTAATTTTATATCCTCCTTTATAGACATTATTATAGCCTTAATATAATAACAACGTAATTCCAGTACAGAACGGAATGGCTAAAAGAAAAATGAATAATAAACATGCTTTCTTTTCAAAGTGACATTTATGCCACTAAGACATAAACAAAAACGTATATACGTATATAGACGTGTACCACGCGGAAAGCAATATATGATATATCTACACAGCCAACTGAGTGTAAGGAGAAACAAAAAAAAGCATCATGCTTATAATATGGAGATTCTTCTGAGTTTCATAAAAGACATTTTTAAGACTCTCTATTGAAACGAATAGGATTAATTTACTATGTCCCAGACGAGGACATTCTACGAATAGAATACGGCGATTTTGAATTTTTTTCAAATTGAGGATTGCGAATCGGAGTTCATTTCAATGATATAAAAATATATAAAAATATTTTGGAAAAAATTAAATTATTATTTATGGCTGTAGTGTCTATTTAACAACTCAACTGTTTCCTAGTACAAATTAATTTAAATGATTTAATCTTATTTCATAGGTTCGCAATGTTAACCTATTAAACACGTTTTTCGTAGTCTCTTTATATATGTATATATATATATATATATATATATATATATGTATGTGTATATATATATATATATATATATATATACTGATGAGCTGTGATGCATTGAAATACATTTTTCTGCTATTTACGCTCTCACTCTGGAAGAATGGTAAACAAAAAAACAGTAGCTACTCTAGAATCTACGTATCGTTTAATCAGTAATGAATTAGAACACTCTCACTATTGGCGTATGAAAACATGGCATATCACACGTTAAAAGTTTGCCTCCTTCTACAGAGTGCCCATAGCTCAGAGGTAGAATCGCTAACTGACTCCAATTTGATCGGGTTTCACTAGGATCTATATATATATATATATATATATATATATATATATATATATATTAGTGTTTGCTATGAAGTAAAAACACATTGGAATCGATCTCATCTGAGTATTATTACACAATTATTGCTAGCGTGTATGTATTAACATTCTAGTGTTCATGTAAAAAAATATCCTTAAATAAATATCTGAAGACTCGGATGACCCAGAAAACATTTTTTGTGGGTACATAAAAACAGAAATGTTATTAATGTCATGGGAATGCCGTTGAAAATCATTCAGTTTTACTAGATATTATCAGAATAAAAGCCAAAAGAATAATACAAATAATTTTCCTTTTTATCATTTCACCCCATGTAAGGTGATAATGCTACTAAGATCAAAGCAACTACTGGAAATGAAAAAGAATTAAGATTTTAGAAAGAACCAGAAAACCAATCTTAAACGAGGGATAAACTTATACTCCTGTTCAAAAGACCGTACAGAAGTATGAACCGGTCGATACGTGAACCAGTCATATTCTCTGAAAAAAAATAAAGAAATAAAATACAAAAATATAAATAGCAAATATAATTACGGAATTTACGTGCTGACGTTACTACAAAAAAAGAAAAAGAAAATAAGATAAAATTAAGAACAATGAGAGGATGGTCTTGCCACGGTTTTGGATAAACTTCAGATATGTGTATTTTTGTATGGAGTTTAGGAATATGTTCTTGCATTAAATTTTAGCTTAATATAAGTTGTAATAACTGCTATAAGCTCGCGGAAAAGTAATTTACTCTAGTCATAAGAGATTTTATGGCACATATTTTATGGTAAGTACACAAAAGACACGCTTTAATAGTTTCATCAGTCACCGAAATAACCAGAAAGATTGCAAGCAGAATAAATAGAGTTAACTGTGGAAAAATATAATCTAAACTTATTTATAAATGAAACTTTGTTAGTGTATGTATGTGTCTGTGTGTGTGTGTGTGTGTGTGTGTCCGTTACCTATAGCCTCCGAAACGGCTGAACGGATTTTCTTGAAAATTTACACAGTTGTACTATAACCGTCTGTGAGTATTCGTAGCTAGGTTTTGTGTCGAAGTACCCTCGACAAATACCGAAAATCGATAATCGAAAAAATCGAGTTATAGAAGGATTGGTCCGATTTTAATTAAATTTAATACACTCCTAGACAAAGACATAAGAAATGTTTTTCAGAAGTTTCAAGGTTGTAGTTCTTACAATAGTGCAGAAAATCGATAATAAATATATAAGGCAAGATGTGTGTGTCTGCATTTTTTTCAGCCTTTTTATTTTAGTTTTTGCTTCGGGTTTGGCTCTAAGTAGGTATAATTGTAGTTCTTAGTTTCAGCCATGAAACCATTTACTCAGATGACTTATTTAACCTTCAAAATTCAGTTTATGACGAAAAAACTTATCTAATATCGATACCAGGAAATCAAAAAAGTGGTCCATGGCTAAAACAACAACAAAAGAACACTTTTGAACTACTGGTTTAGAGCTTCAATTTCTCTCTTCATCTTCGAAGATATTGTCCAACATTCACTGCCATATTGAAGGACAGACAGCACGTAGCAATCCAGTACTCTCTTCTTTGTTTCTAGTGAAATTGTCATGTTTCTTAATACTTTACTCAACTTCTGGAATGCTTCTTTTGTTGTGCCTTCGAGTCTCAGTGTCGCACTTTCCGTCTTCTTTTTGAACACTTGCTAGGTATTTAAATTTCTGTACCTGCTTGATTTTAGAGTCCCTCACCTATACTTTTAAAAATTCTTAGAAATATATTATTTTATTAATATTTAAAATTAATATTTTTTAATTAATATATTAAATTATTTTTAAAAATTTAACTTATATATATACCTTAGCATTTCGATCAATTGATCATCCATTACAGCCAATTGTGTATAGGGCAGCAACTTTTTCTTACTGTTTCCGTAACAAACTTGTTTTTCATGGGGTAGGGTGGTTAGCCATGCGCCCAACCCCCAAAAATGGAGGACCGGTAGACCATTCTTGGTCCTTACGTTTACAGCACCTGGTATTCCCAAATGGTCACTCATCTAAGTACTGACCAGGCTGGATGTTGCTTAAGTTCGGTGATCGGACGAGAACCGATGTATTCAACACAATATAGCCGTAGACTTAGCATTTCGACTCGTCACTTTCTCATTGATGTGACGGGGTAGCTTCCCTCTGTCTTTTGTACAAATATTTTCATAGCACTTTGTCAGACGAGCTTTTTTCCTGGTGTCTCAACCACGTGAATTTAAGCTCGCTGCTGGTTTGACACCTAGGTCCCCCCACCTTTTAATGTTGAAATAGTTAATTTTAACCACCACTTGTATACAAACAGTTTCTTTTCTTGCACTTCCTGCCTGTGGAACTCACTTCCGTTTACATGCTTCTCTGATAACAGCAAACTCTAAATATTTAAATGCAATGTCATTTGCCATCTAACTTCTTGAATCATGCCTTTTTTATACGTTCTTGCCAAGACGGGTTTCGCTTCACCACGTCTACTGTTGATATGCTAACGACCGTTACCGAGTACATATACCGGGCACTTGACAAGAATGGTGAAGCCCGAACCGTTGCCTTGGATATCTCCAAAGCGTTCGACAGGGTTTGGCACGCGGGCCTCTTGTGCAAACTGCGGAGCTACGGGATAACTGGACATCTGTTTGACCTCATCCATTCATTCCTCAGTAACCGCACATTGAAGGTAGTATTAAATGGGCATGCCTCCCAAAACTACCATACGAACGCGGGCGTCCCTCAAGGTTCTATCCTAGGTCCCACGCTCTTTCTGATGTACATTAATAATCTCCCCGACGCCATTAGATCCCAAGTAGGCATGTACGCCGATGACACAACAATCTACTCTCGCATCGATCAAAAACCAGGTGTGGGTGACAAAGCGAACCTCGCTGCCGTGCTTGAAAAGACCTCCAATCCGTAGTGGCCTGGGGTAGGAAATAGCTAGTAAATTTCAATGCTTCTAAAACGAAGCTGTTATCAACTAACCACCATAGACAATCGCATCTACCTCCCATTAGCATGGGACAGGCTAGCCTCCCAGAGAGTAAATACTACGCCTCCTTGGTCTTACACTTTCAGCGGACCTCAAATGGAATGACTATATCGAATCCATTGCCAAATCTGCCGCTATGAAAGTCGGCTCTTTGTGCAGGGCCCGGAAGTTTTTCCCACCTGAATCTATTCTGCACATATACAAATCTACCATCCGCCCGTGTATTGAATATTGCTGCCATATCTGATCGGGTGCCCCTGCTGCTCTCCTTGGGCTTCTTGACAAAATACAAAGGAGGATCTGTAACGTGGTTGATACTGACTTGGCAGACCGGCTGCAGCCGCTCTCTCACCGGCGTGATGTGGCTTCCCTGTGCCTCTTCTACAAGTACTTTCATGGCTTCTGCTCCGATGAGCTTAGATCACTGGTGCCGCCTAAGCACGAATTTACACTAGATACTAGATTAGTAACTAGGTCCCACCCTTTTACAGTTAAACAAATAAGATGTAACCGTAAATTCTACTCCAACAGCTTCTTTTCTCGCGCTTCCCGCCTGTGGAACTCCCTTCCACAAGTCTGCTTTCCCGACAGTTACAATCTCCAGGTGTTTAAATGTAGGGTCAATAGACACCTCCTATCACACTAACTCCCAACTATTCTCACAACACTCTCATCTACCCAACCCTCATTCTCGGTGTCCTTACCCGCCTATCACCCAACCTCTGTCATTTCCTATATTTAATCAGCCTTTCTCCACTCTACGTAACCCCCTGCACAGTAGTGGCAGTGACATGCCTTGCTCGGGGTGAAACGCTTATAAAAAAAAAAAAGTTATGAATCCATCTCCTAACCTACTGTGGGAAATTCTTCACACAACATGCGATTGGTGTTGGAAATATTTCTCAGAATTTCAGGAAAATGTCAGCAGTTAGCTATCATCTGAGGAATATGTTCTACATATGTTCTGAGGGATATGTTCTTTTTTGATGTTCTACACCTTCCTTTTGTTTGCTCTTCTACATCTTCCTTTCCTTTGCTCTTCTACACGTTCCTTTTTTTGCTTTTCTACACATTTCTTTTGTGTGCACATCTACACCTTTATTGTACTTGATCGTCTATACTTGTCTTTTGTTTTTATATTCTACACTTTTTTCGTTTGCTTTCCTACGCTTATCATTCGTTTGCTCTTCTACACTTTTATTTCGTTTGCTTTTCTACGCTTTTCTTTCGTTTGCTCTTATACACTACCTTCCTTTGCTCTTCTACACTTTTCTCTCGATTGCTCTTCCAAAAATTTCTTTCGTTTGCTCTCCTATTCTTTTATTTGTTTGTTCTTCTACACATTTCTGTCGTTTGTTCTTCTACATTTTATTCATTTGCTCTTTCAAACATTTCTTTCGTTTACTCTTCCACACATTTTTTCGTTTGCTTTTCTATACTTTTCTTTCGTTTGCTTTTCTATACTTTTCTTTCGTTTGCTTTTCTATACTTTTCTTTCGTTTGCTCTTCTGCTCTTTTCTTTCGTTTGCTCTCCTATACTTTTCTTTCGTTTGTTCTTCTACACATTTCTTTCGTTGGCCTGCCTACATTTCTCTTTCGTTTGCTATTCTATATTTTCTTCCGTTAGTTTTCTACACTTTTCTTTAGTCTGCTTTATTACACATTTTTTCGTTTACTCTTCTACACTTTTCTTTCATTTGCTTTTCTACTCTTCTCGTTCGTTTGCATTTCTACGTTTTTCTTTCGTTTACTCTTCTACACTTTTCTTTCGTTTGTTCTTCTACATTTTTCTTTCATTTGCTTTTCTACTCTTCTCGTTCGTTTGCTTTTCTACGTTTTTCTTTCGTTTGCTCTTCTACAATTTTCTTTTGTTTACTCTCCAATACTCTTTAAGTTGTTTTTCCACACATTTCTTTCGTTTGATCCTCTAAACTTTTTCGTTTGCGCTTCTACACTTTTCGTTTGTTTGCTCTTCTTCTACATTTGCTTTCGTTTGCTCTTTACACCTTTCGTTCGTTTACTTTCCTACACTTTTCATTCGTTTACTATTCAACATTTTTCTTTCGTTTGCTCTTCTATACTTTTGTCATTTACTCGTCTACGCATTTCTTTCGTTTGCTCTTTTACACGTTTCATTCGTTTTCTATTTTACACTTTCATTAGTTTGCTCTTCTACACTTTTCTTTCGTTTGCTTTTCTACACTTTTCTTTCGTTTGCTTTTCTACGGTGTTCCTTTCTTTGCTATACTACACTTTTCTTTCGTTTGCTCTTCTACTCATTTCTTTTGTTTGATCTTCTACTCATTTCTTTCGTTTGATCTTCTACTCATTTCTTTCGTTTGCTCTTCTACTCATTTCTTTTGTTTGCTCTTCTACTCATT
Source organism: Ascarosepion bandense (assembly GCA_037127315.1). Classification (NCBI taxonomy): domain Eukaryota; kingdom Metazoa; phylum Mollusca; class Cephalopoda; order Sepiida; family Sepiidae; genus Ascarosepion; species Ascarosepion bandense. The sequence continues at coordinate 27,481 of JBBBDQ010029427.1, forward strand.
TCTTTCGTTTGATCTTCTACTCATTTCTTTCGTTTGCTCTTCTACACATTTCTTTCGTTTGCTCTTCTACACATTTCTTTCGTTTACTCTTCTACACATTTCTTTCCTTTGTTCTTCTACACATTTCTTTCGTTTACTCTTCTACACATTTCTTTCGTTTGCTCTTCTACACATTTCTTTCGTTTGTTCTTCTACATTTTTCTTTCGTTTGCTCTTCTACACTTTTCTTTCGTTTGCACGCCTACACTTCATTCGTTTGCTCTTCAGCAAATCTTTTTCGTTTGCTCTTATAAACTTTTCTTTCGTTTGCTTTTCTATATTGTTCTTTTCTTTGATATAATACACTTTTCATTCGCTTGATATTCTACACATTTCTTTCGTTTACGCTTCTAGATTTTCCTTTAGTTTGGTCTTCTTCATTTTTTTTGTTTGCTCTCTTACACTTTTCATTCCTTTGCTCTTCTACGCTTTTCTTTCGTTTGCTCTTCTGCACATTTATTTCGTTTACTCTTTTACAACTGGAATTCAACTGGAGTTCGAATTCCAGTTCAATGCATTGTATTCACTTACGAGCAAATACCCTTGGGAAAGATATTAATCCGTCTCTTCCTTCCAGTTATGGGTTAAATAACAGGACAGATTGGGTTCTATAGCCTTGGGCGGCAACAAGTCTACGGCAGAAAGCAATGGCAACCTACTGCGGGATAATCTTCTGCCCAGTCAGTCATGTCTCGAAAAAGACATGATCGCCGAAGCGTGTATCACGTATGGCACATAACTGACTGACTGACTCTTTTACAATTTTCTTTCGTTGGATGCCCTACACTTTTCTTTCGTTTGCTCTTTTACACTTTTCCTTCATTTGCTCTTCTATACTTTTCATTCGTATGCTCTTGTACACATTTCTTTCGTTTCTTCTTCTACACTTTTCTTTCGTTTGTTCTTCTACACTTTTCTTTCTTTTGCTCCCCTACACTTTTCTTTCGTTTGCTCTTTTACACTTTTCCTTCATTTGCTCTTCTATACTTTTCATTCGTATGCTCTTGTACACATTTCTTTCGTTTCTTCTTCTACACTTTTCTTTCGTTTGTTCTTCTACACTTTTCTTTTGTTTGCTCTTTCACACATTTCTTTCAGTTTCTCTTCTACACTTTTCTTTCGTTTGCACTCCTACACTTCTTTCGTTTGCTGTTCCACAAATTGTTTTCGTTGGCTCTTCTACTTTTCTTTTGTTTGCATTTCTACACTTTTCATTCGTTTGCTCTTCTACATATTTCTTTCGTTTGTTCTTCAAAACATTCCTTTCATTTGCTCTTCTACGCATTTCTTTCGTCTGCTCTTCCACTCATTTCTTTCGTTTGCTCTTCTACTCATTTCATTCGTTTGCTCTTTTACTAATTTCTTTCGTTTTCTCTTCTACAAATTTCTTTCGTTTGCTCTTCTACATTTTTTTCGTTTGCTCTCGTACACTTTTCTTTCCTTTGATTTCCTACACACTTCTTTCGTTTGCTCTTCTGCACATTTCTTTCGTTTGCTCTTTTACTAATTTCTTTCGTTTTCTCTTCTACAAATTTCTTTCGTTTGCTCTTCTACGCATTTCTTTCATTTGCTCTTCTACGCATTTCTTTCATTTGCTCTTCTACGCATTTCTTTCGTCTGCTCTTCCACTCATTTCTTTCGTTTGCTCTTCTACTCATTTCTTTCGTTTGCTCTTCTACTCATTTCTTTCGTCTGCTCTTCTACGCATTTCTTTCATTTGCTCTTCTACGCATTTATTTCGTCTGCTCTTCCACTCATTTCTTTCGTTTGCTCTTCTACTCATTTCTTTCGTTTGCTCTTCTAAACATTTATTTCGTTTGCTCTTCGTCATTTTTCTATCATTTGCTCTACTAAACATTGCTTTCGTTTGCTCTTCTGCTTATTTTTGTTTGCTCTTCTACACATTTCTTTCGTTTGCTCTTTTACTAATTTCTTTCGTTTTCTCTTCTACAAATTTCTTTCGTTTGCTCTCCTAGTCATCTCATTCGTTTGATTTTCTACACTTTCCTTACGTTTGCTTTCTTAGACTTTTCCTTTGTTTGCTCTTGTACACATTTACCTTGTATGCTCTTTTACACTTTTCTTTCGTTTGCTCTTATTCCTTATTCTTTCGTTTGCTCTTCTACACTTTTCTTTCGTTTGCTCTTCTACACTTTTCTTTCGTTTGCATTTCTACGCATTTCTTTCGTTTGCATTTCTACGCATTTCTTTCGTTTGCTCTTCTACACTTTTCTTTCGTTTGCTCTTCTGCTCTTTTCTTTCGTTTGCTCTCCTATACTTTTCTTTCGTTTGTTCTTCTACACATTTCTTTCGTTGGCCTGCCTACATTTCTCTTTCGTTTGCTATTCTATATTTTCTTCCGTTAGTTTTCTACACTTTTCTTTAGTCTGCTTTATTACACATTTTTTCGTTTACTCTTCTACACTTTTCTTTCATTTGCTTTTCTACTCTTCTCGTTCGTTTGCATTTCTACGTTTTTCTTTCGTTTACTCTTCTACACTTTTCTTTCGTTTGTTCTTCTACATTTTTCTTTCATTTGCTTTTCTACTCTTCTCGTTCGTTTGCTTTTCTACGTTTTTCTTTCGTTTGCTCTTCTACAATTTTCTTTTGTTTACTCTCCAATACTCTTTAAGTTGTTTTTCCACACATTTCTTTCGTTTGATCCTCTAAACTTTTTCGTTTGCGCTTCTACACTTTTCGTTTGTTTGCTCTTCTTCTACATTTGCTTTCGTTTGCTCTTTACACCTTTCGTTCGTTTACTTTCCTACACTTTTCATTCGTTTACTATTCAACATTTTTCTTTCGTTTGCTCTTCTATACTTTTGTCATTTACTCGTCTACGCATTTCTTTCGTTTGCTCTTTTACACGTTTCATTCGTTTTCTATTTTACACTTTCATTAGTTTGCTCTTCTACACTTTTCTTTCGTTTGCTTTTCTACGGTGTTCCTTTCTTTGCTATACTACACTTTTCTTTCGTTTGCTCTTCTACTCATTTCTTTTGTTTGATCTTCTACTCATTTCTTTCGTTTGATCTTCTACTCATTTCTTTCGTTTGATCTTCTACTCATTTCTTTCGTTTGCTCTTCTACTCATTTCTTTTGTTTGCTCTTCTACTCATTTCTTTCGTTTGATCTTCTACTCATTTCTTTCGTTTGCTCTTCTACACATTTCTTTCGTTTGCTCTTCTACACATTTCTTTCGTTTACTCTTCTACACATTTCTTTCCTTTGTTCTTCTACACATTTCTTTCGTTTACTCTTCTACACATTTCTTTCGTTTGCTCTTCTACACATTTCTTTCGTTTGTTCTTCTACATTTTTCTTTCGTTTGCTCTTCTACACTTTTCTTTCGTTTGCACGCCTACACTTCATTCGTTTGCTCTTCAGCAAATCTTTTTCGTTTGCTCTTATAAACTTTTCTTTCGTTTGCTTTTCTATATTGTTCTTTTCTTTGATATAATACACTTTTCATTCGCTTGATATTCTACACATTTCTTTCGTTTACGCTTCTAGATTTTCCTTTAGTTTGGTCTTCTTCATTTTTTTTGTTTGCTCTCTTACACTTTTCATTCCTTTGCTCTTCTACGCTTTTCTTTCGTTTGCTCTTCTGCACATTTATTTCGTTTACTCTTTTACAACTGGAATTCAACTGGAGTTCGAATTCCAGTTCAATGCATTGTATTCACTTACGAGCAAATACCCTTGGGAAAGATATTAATCCGTCTCTTCCTTCCAGTTATGGGTTAAATAACAGGACAGATTGGGTTCTATAGCCTTGGGCGGCAACAAGTCTACGGCAGAAAGCAATGGCAACCTACTGCGGGATAATCTTCTGCCCAGTCAGTCATGTCTCGAAAAAGACATGATCGCCGAAGCGTGTATCACGTATGGCACATAACTGACTGACTGACTCTTTTACAATTTTCTTTCGTTGGATGCCCTACACTTTTCTTTCGTTTGCTCTTTTACACTTTTCCTTCATTTGCTCTTCTATACTTTTCATTCGTATGCTCTTGTACACATTTCTTTCGTTTCTTCTTCTACACTTTTCTTTCGTTTGTTCTTCTACACTTTTCTTTCTTTTGCTCCCCTACACTTTTCTTTCGTTTGCTCTTTTACACTTTTCCTTCATTTGCTCTTCTATACTTTTCATTCGTATGCTCTTGTACACATTTCTTTCGTTTCTTCTTCTACACTTTTCTTTCGTTTGTTCTTCTACACTTTTCTTTTGTTTGCTCTTTCACACATTTCTTTCAGTTTCTCTTCTACACTTTTCTTTCGTTTGCACTCCTACACTTCTTTCGTTTGCTGTTCCACAAATTGTTTTCGTTGGCTCTTCTACTTTTCTTTTGTTTGCATTTCTACACTTTTCATTCGTTTGCTCTTCTACATATTTCTTTCGTTTGTTCTTCAAAACATTCCTTTCATTTGCTCTTCTACGCATTTCTTTCGTCTGCTCTTCCACTCATTTCTTTCGTTTGCTCTTCTACTCATTTCATTCGTTTGCTCTTTTACTAATTTCTTTCGTTTTCTCTTCTACAAATTTCTTTCGTTTGCTCTTCTACATTTTTTTCGTTTGCTCTCGTACACTTTTCTTTCCTTTGATTTCCTACACACTTCTTTCGTTTGCTCTTCTGCACATTTCTTTCGTTTGCTCTTTTACTAATTTCTTTCGTTTTCTCTTCTACAAATTTCTTTCGTTTGCTCTTCTACGCATTTCTTTCATTTGCTCTTCTACGCATTTCTTTCATTTGCTCTTCTACGCATTTCTTTCGTCTGCTCTTCCACTCATTTCTTTCGTTTGCTCTTCTACTCATTTCTTTCGTTTGCTCTTCTACTCATTTCTTTCGTCTGCTCTTCTACGCATTTCTTTCATTTGCTCTTCTACGCATTTATTTCGTCTGCTCTTCCACTCATTTCTTTCGTTTGCTCTTCTACTCATTTCTTTCGTTTGCTCTTCTAAACATTTATTTCGTTTGCTCTTCGTCATTTTTCTATCATTTGCTCTACTAAACATTGCTTTCGTTTGCTCTTCTGCTTATTTTTGTTTGCTCTTCTACACATTTCTTTCGTTTGCTCTTTTACTAATTTCTTTCGTTTTCTCTTCTACAAATTTCTTTCGTTTGCTCTCCTAGTCATCTCATTCGTTTGATTTTCTACACTTTCCTTACGTTTGCTTTCTTAGACTTTTCCTTTGTTTGCTCTTGTACACATTTACCTTGTATGCTCTTTTACACTTTTCTTTCGTTTGCTCTTATTCCTTATTCTTTCGTTTGCTCTTCTACACTTTTCTTTCGTTTGCTCTTCTACACTTTTCTTTCGTTTGCATTTCTACGCATTTCTTTCGTTTGCATTTCTACGCATTTCTTTCGTTTGCTCTTCTACACTTTTCTTTCGTTTGCTCTTCTGCTCTTTTCTTTCGTTTGCTCTCCTATACTTTTCTTTCGTTTGTTCTTCTACACATTTCTTTCGTTGGCCTGCCTACATTTCTCTTTCGTTTGCTATTCTATATTTTCTTCCGTTAGTTTTCTACACTTTTCTTTAGTCTGCTTTATTACACATTTTTTCGTTTACTCTTCTACACTTTTCTTTCATTTGCTTTTCTACTCTTCTCGTTCGTTTGCATTTCTACGTTTTTCTTTCGTTTACTCTTCTACACTTTTCTTTCGTTTGTTCTTCTACATTTTTCTTTCATTTGCTTTTCTACTCTTCTCGTTCGTTTGCTTTTCTACGTTTTTCTTTCGTTTGCTCTTCTACAATTTTCTTTTGTTTACTCTCCAATACTCTTTAAGTTGTTTTTCCACACATTTCTTTCGTTTGATCCTCTAAACTTTTTCGTTTGCGCTTCTACACTTTTCGTTTGTTTGCTCTTCTTCTACATTTGCTTTCGTTTGCTCTTTACACCTTTCGTTCGTTTACTTTCCTACACTTTTCATTCGTTTACTATTCAACATTTTTCTTTCGTTTGCTCTTCTATACTTTTGTCATTTACTCGTCTACGCATTTCTTTCGTTTGCTCTTTTACACGTTTCATTCGTTTTCTATTTTACACTTTCATTAGTTTGCTCTTCTACACTTTTCTTTCGTTTGCTTTTCTACGGTGTTCCTTTCTTTGCTATACTACACTTTTCTTTCGTTTGCTCTTCTACTCATTTCTTTTGTTTGATCTTCTACTCATTTCTTTCGTTTGATCTTCTACTCATTTCTTTCGTTTGCTCTTCTACTCATTTCTTTTGTTTGCTCTTCTACTCATTTCTTTCGTTTGCTCTTCTACTCATTTCTTTCGTTTGATCTTCTACTCATTTCTTTCGTTTGATCTTCTACTCATTTCTTTCGTTTGCTCTTCTACACATTTCTTTCATTTACTCTTCTACACATTTCTTTCCTTTGCTCTTCTACACATTTCTTTCGTTTACTCTTCTACACATTTCTTTCCTTTGCTCTTCTACACATTTCTTTCGTTTGTTCTTCTACATTTTTCTTTCGTTTGCTCTTCTACACTTTTCTTTCGTTTGCACGCCTACACTTCATTCGTTTGCTCTTCAGCAAATCTTTTTCGTTTGCTCTTATAAACTTTTCTTTCGTTTGCTTTTCTATATTGTTCTTTTCTTTGATATAATACACTTTTCATTCGTTTGATATTCTACACATTTCTTTCGTTTACGCTTCTAGATTTTCCTTTAGTTTGGTCTTCTTCATTTTTTTTTTGTTTGCTCTCTTACACTTTTCATTCCTTTGCTCTTCTACGCTTTTCTTTCGTTTGCTCTTCTGCACATTTATTTCGTTTACTCTTTTACAACTGGAATTCAACTGGAGTTCGAATTCCAGTTCAAAGCATTGTATTCACTTACGAGCAAATACCCTTGGGAAAGATATTAATCCGTCTCTTCCTTCCAGTTATGGGTTAAATAACAGGACAGATTGGGTTCTATAGCCTTGGGCGGCAACAAGTCTACGGCAGAAAGCAATGGCAACCTACTGCGGGATAATCTTCTGCCCAGTCAGTCATGTCTCGAAAAAGACATGATCGCCCAAGCGTGTTTCACGTATGGCACATAACTGACTGACTGACTCTTTTACAATTTTCTTTCGTTGGATGCCCTACACTTTTCTTTCGTTTGCTCTTTTACACTTTTCCTTCATTTGCTCTTCTATACTTTTCATTCGTATGCTCTTGTACACATTTCTTTCGTTTCTTCTTCTACACTTTTCTTTCGTTTGTTCTTCTACACTTTTCTTTCTTTTGCTCCCCTACACTTTTCTTTCGTTTGCTCTTTTACACTTTTCCTTCATTTGCTCTTCTATACTTTTCATTCGTATGCTCTTGTACACATTTCTTTCGTTTCTTCTTCTACACTTTTCTTTCGTTTGTTCTTCTACACTTTTCTTTCTTTTGCTCCCCTACACTTTTCTTTCGTTTGCTCTTTTACACTTTTCCTTCATTTGCTCTTCTATACTTTTCATTCGTATGCTCTTGTACACATTTCTTTCGTTTCTTCTTCTACACTTTTCTTTCGTTTGTTCTTCTACACTTTTCTTTTGTTTGCTCTTTCACACATTTCTTTCAGTTTCTCTTCTACACTTTTCTTTCGTTTGCACTCCTACACTTCTTTCGTTTGCTGTTCCACAAATTGTTTTCGTTGGCTCTTCTACTTTTCTTTTGTTTGCATTTCTACACTTTTCATTCGTTTGCTCTTCTACATATTTCTTTCGTTTGTTCTTCAAAACATTCTTTTCATTTGCTCTTCTACGCATTTCTTTCGTCTGCTCTTCCACTCATTTCTTTCGTTTGCTCTTCCACTCATTTCTTTCGTTTGCTCTTCTACTCATTTCTTTCGTTTGCTCTTCTAAACATTTATTTCGTTTGCTCTTCGTCATTTTTCTATCATTTGCTCTACTAAACATTGCTTTCGTTTGCTCTTCTGCTTATTTTTGTTTGCTCTTCTACACATTTCTTTCGTTTGCTCTTTTACTAATTTCTTTCGTTTTCTCTTCTACAAATTTCTTTCGTTTGCTCTCCTAGTCATCTCATTCGTTTGATTTTCTACACTTTCCTTACGTTTGCTTTCTTAGACTTTTCCTTTGTTTGCTCTTGTACACATTTACCTTGTATGCTCTTTTACACTTTTCTTTCGTTTGCTCTTATTCCTTATTCTTTCGTTTGCTCTTCTACACTTTTCTTTCGTTTGCTCTTCTACACTTTTCTTTCGTTTGCATTTCTACGCATTTCTTTCGTTTGCATTTCTACGCATTTCTTTCGTTTGCTCTTCTACACTTTTCTTTCGTTTGCTCTTCTACACTTTTCTTTTGTTTGCTCTTCTACAGTTTTCTTTCGTTTGCTCTTCTACACTTTTCTTTCGTTTGCTCTTCTACAATTTTCTTTCGTTTGCTCTTCTACACTTTTCTTTCGTTTGCTCTTCTACACTTTTCTTTCGTTTGCTCTTCTACACTTTTCTTTAGTTTGCACTTCTACACATTTCTTTCGTTTGCTCTTCTACACTTTTCTTTCGTTTGCTCTTCTACACTTTTCTTTCGTTTGCTCTTCTACACTTTTCTTTCGTTTGCTCTTCTACACTTTTCTTTCGTTTGCTCTTCTACACTTTTCTTTCGTTTGCTCTTCTACACTTTTCTTTCGTTTGCACTTCTACACTTTTCTTTAGTTTGCACTTCTACGCATTTCTTTCGTTTGCTCTTCTACACTTTTATTTTGTTTGCTCTTTTAAACTTTTCTTTTGTTTGCTCTCCTACACCTTTATTTCTTTTGTTCTCATGCACTTTTTTTCGTTTGCTTTTCTACACTTTCGTTTGCTCTTCCACACATTGCATTTGTTTGCTCTTCTACAATTTTCATTCATTTGCTCTTCCACATTCTTTTCGTTTGCTCTCCTAGACATTTCTTTCGTTTCCTTTTCTACACTTTTCTTTTCTTTGCTCTTCTACACTTTTCTTTCGTCTGCTCTTTTTTTTTTCGTTTGCTCTTCTACGCTCTTTTTTCGTTTGCTTTTCTACGTTACTTTTTCGTTTGCTCTTTTACACCTTTCTTTCGTTTGTTTTTCTACACTTTTCTTTCGTTTGCCTTCCACACATTTCTTTTCTCTCCTCTTCTACACTTTCCTTTCGTTTTTTTCTTATACACTTTTTTTCGTCTGCTTTTCTACCCTTTTTGTTTTCTCGTTTGCTCTTCCGCACATTTCTCACGTTGACTCTCTCCTAATTTGTTTTTTATTCCCTTTTTTCGTTTGCTCTTCTAACCCAATGTTTCATTTGATCTTCTGTACTTTACTTTATTTGCTCTTCTACTCATTAATTTCGTTTGATCTACTACATCTTTACTTATTTTCCTCTACTCTTTCTTTTCCTTCGTTTGCCTTGATGGGTGACCAATTTGGAATACCAAATGCTGAAAAATTAGAGATTGGAAATCCAGTCATGTTCTTTACATTCACTCATTAGGAAAATTATGAATCTATCTCTTTGGTCCCAATTATGTGTTAATTAGTAGTAATAGTTTCACTAAATCATCATTACCTTTAAAAAGTTTATAATATTTTGTGCCTTTAAATAACCTGAAAAAGCTTGATAAGCCTTAAATAGACAATCAGTTAATCCACGCTTACGGAGAAAATTGTTTCCATTTCCTTCAGGGAAAGGAATCTATTCAATAAGTATTTATATAATAGTTACATAATTATCTCCCTTGTAAATAGGTACTTTCCACAGTTTATATGTACATTTTCTCGGAATCTGGTGACAAAATTCTTTTGGAAAATACGTTTCAAAACTATGCGCTAACATTTTTTCAGTATGCTGTATTTATCAGAAATATACTAATACTCGATCATAATATAGATTCTACTATTTCGTAATTATAATCAATTTCAAACTTATAAACCGGTTAACTATTATATTCATAAATTATAAGCACACTAAATCTCACGCACTGTTTCTCTCGAGAACCATCTAAGTTTGTCATAACCGAAACATTAATCGTTAATATATTGTGTCATATGAATCGAAGAAAAGATGCTTGAAAATGAGGAGGATAAATAACAACTGACTGTCGCCTTGAAGAATTCGACTTTAAAGCATTCAGGTAATCTTCTACCAGGGAGTTTGACCAAGAAATTAATATTGCATGGAACTGAGCTCACTGGAAATTAGATCGTTCTTAAAATTGGAACACCGAAAATATGAGCAAGATTATCCCCTCTTCTTTTACTGGTATCCTTTCCTTCCTTCCATTCTTTCCCTTTTTCTCTCTGCTTTTCCTACTCCTCGGTAGGTTCCTTTTCTATTGCTGATCTATCTTTTTTCCTCCTCCAGCCACTGTCTGCTTATTCTTTTCCTCCTCCAACTACTATCTGTTTATTCTTTTCCTCCTCCAACTAGTGTCTATGTTCATCTTTCCCCCATCCAACCAATGTGTGTTCATTATTTTCCCCTCCAACCATTGTCTGTGCTTGTCTTTTCCCCCTCCAACCACTGTCTGTGTTGGTCTTTTTCCTTCCTCCATCTGCTGTCTGTATTTGTCTTTTCCTTCTTCATCTAATGTCTGTGTTCGTCTTTTCCTCCTCTGAACACTGTCAGTGTTCGTCTCTTCCTCCTCACATACTGTCTGTGTTCGTCTTTACCTCCTCCGAACACTGTGTTCGTCTTTTCCACCTCCAACAACTGTCTGTGTTCGTCTTTTCCTCCTCCAACAACTGTCTGTGTTCGTCTTTTCCGCCTCCAAACATTGTCTGTATTCGTCTTTTCCGCCTCCAAACATTGCCTGTGTTCGTCTTTTCCGCCTCCAAACATTGTAATGGGTTTTTTTTTCGCCTCCAAACATTGTCTGTGTTCGTCTTTTCCGCCTCCAAACATTGTCTGTATTCGTTTTCTCCGCCTCCAAACATTGTCTGTGTTCGTATTTTCCACCTCTAAACATTGTCTTTGTTCGTCTTTTCCGCCTCCAAACATTGTCTGTGTTCGTCTTTTCCGCCTCCAAACATTGTATTCGTCTTTTCCGCCTCCAAACATTGTAATGGTTTTTTCCGCCTCCAAACATTGTCTGTGTTCGTCTTTTCCGCCTCCAAACATTGTCTGTATTCGTTTTCTCCGCCTCCAAACATTGTCTGTGTTCGTATTTTCACCTCCAAACATTGTCTTTGTTCGTCTTTTCCGCCTCCAAAAATTGTCTGTGTTCGTCTTTTTCTCCATCAACTGTGACACTATCTCCCGCTGGTATATTTTCTTTTGTTTGGTTTAATGCAACGGAGAGAGGAATTAATATTAGTGGTATTATTAGTTGTGCTTTATTGTAATTCGCGATGTGAGCTTATGTAAAAAAAACTATTTTAATACTATCATGTACTTGTAAAATCCGAGGAATAGATAAATTAGCTGACAATTTAACAAAGAGAAAAAGAAATATATATAACACGTCAGGCCTGCTGGCCGTCAAATGTGACGCTCGTTCCTGCCGATCCCAGTTGTGACACTGCCACCCGGCTGACCGGTTGGTTTGGTCGTTGTTGCTGGTCCTGACGATCTCGTCGAAGGATGTCGCCACAAAAGTTGGTTTGCAACAACGCTCCACTGTCCCACGTTGTGATTTGATCCCAGAGGTTGCGTCGTGCAATTTTAATAGTCTCCTTTTTTTATATTCTCCGGATTTTAGAAGTACATGATAGTATAGTTAATATTTCTATTCCCCATATTTTACAAGTATTTGATAGTATTAAAACTATTTTTTTACATAAGCTCACATCGTGTATTACAATAAAGCATAGCTAATAATATTGCTAATATCAATTTCTCTCTCTGTTGTAATAACCCACACAAAGGAAAGTATCCCCGCGGGAGAAGGGAAAGTACCCCTGCAGGAGATAGTGTTACATATAGTTTTCTTTCTTTTACATGTACGATACGAGTCTTTTGGGCCAGGGGGAAATTTAACAAAAGGTTCGCAGTCATAACAAAATGTCAGGATTTACTTGATGAGGTCAAGTTGTTCCTGGGAACAGAAATTGTGGGAATTGAAAAATCTAAAGATGATGTAATCGAAAGAAAGAAAACAGAAAGACATTACGTCATGTGAGCTGTTGATATTTCATTCGTCAGTCATGGCTCCCCGCAAATTGTGTGGGTGGAAAATAATATCATTGGTCAAAAGCTCTGAGTCGGCCAAATCTCCCAAGAGGATTAGGGATGGTTATAAATATCCGGACTCTGTGACAAAGATCAGTAGTTTTTGTTAGTCGAAATGTAACGAGCGTGGAACAATGTTCCCAACTAGGGGAGCCATGACCCACGGCTGGTCGCCTACCACAGAACTTATGACTCAAGAGTTAATGTCGAATGAAGCCTGACGCCGATCAACTTAAATAGTTAATGTCCAATAATGCGCCTTTGATAGGAATCCCGAAAGAACGTTATTGTTTTTTTAAATCATGAGAGAATTGAAATTTCTGATTTCTCGTTCGCTCTACTTAGGTAAACTCGGTTAAACTTCGATAAGAACACGAAAGGATTTAATAATTTAGAAGTTGCATAGAGAATTGGCAGCCCTGATTATAAATAATATGTGAAAAGACTTTAATGAAAATTTAATGAATACGTGAAAAGACTTTAGTGAATATTTGAAGAGCTCTGTTACTTTAACGAAACTTAGAAAAGACATTTTTATTTGAGGATTGAAAACTCTGCTATTTTTAAACGAACGAACGAACTCTCCGTTGTAAACTGGCATTCCGATAAGTGTATTATCATTCTGACAACTGTATTATCTGCTCCGGTGACTAATAATTGTTTTTTATAAAGACATTCTTCGTAACTCTCCAGACGTGTTCGACATTTTTTTTTTTTTTTTTTGGTGCCGTGTTTATTTTTAACCACAAGTGTACATAAATGTCCGGTTTGGATCTGGTACGGCTACTGGAATTGTACAACGCGACTTTCTGAGATCAAATCACAACGTGGGCAATGGACCGTTGTTGTAATAGACGTCTTGAGGACCAGCTTCTGTGACGAGATCATCACGTCCAGCAACAGCGGCCCGAAAGCGTCGACATGATTGGTACCGTTTCGACATCATCGCAGCGGGATCCGTTCCAAAACCAGCGAGCGACCGAACCAACCAGTCAGACGGGTGTCACAATTGGTGCCGTCACGACCAGGATTCGACCCGAGAGTGGCCACAGGTAGAGCCGACCGGAAAACAGTTTCACACAACAACTGTCTGTGTTCGTCTTTTCTTCCTCCAACAACTGTCAGTGTTCGTCTTTTACTCCTCCAACAATTGTCTGTGTTCGTCTTTTACTCCTCCAACAATTGTCTGTGCTCGTCTTTTACTCCTCCAATAATTGTCTGTGTTCGTCTTTTACTCCTCCAACAATTGTCTGTGTTCGTCTTTTACTCCTCCAACAATAGTCTGTGTTCGTCTTTTACTCCTCCAACAATTGTCTGTGTTCGTCTTTTACTCCTCCAACAATTGTCTGTGTTCGTCTTTTACTCCTCCAACAATTGTCTGTGTTCGTCTTTTACTCCTCCAACAATTTTCTGTGTTCGTCCTTTACTCCTCCAACAACTGTCTGTGTTCGTCTTTTCCAGCCCCAACCACTGTCGGCTTTCTCTTTATCATCTTTCGTCTGTCTGCTTCATCTTTTATATCTTCCCCCCTCTGTCTCTTCTCTTTTATATCTTCCCCCCCTCTGTCTCTTCTCTTTTATATCTTCCCCCGTCTGTCTCTTCTCTTTTATATCTCCCCCCCTCTGTCTCTTCTCTTTTATATCTTCCCCCCTCTGTCTCTTCTTTTTTATATCTTCCCCCCCCTCTGTCTCTTCTCTTTTATATCTTCCCCCGTCTGTCTCTTCTCTTTTATATCTTCCCCCCTCTGTCTCTTCTCTTTTATATCTCCCCCCCTCTGTCTCTTCTCTTTTATAACTTCCTCCCGTTGTCTTTTCTCTTTTATATCTTCCTCACTCTGTTTCTTCTCTTATATATCTTCCTCATTCTTTTTTTCTACCTCTCCTATGTCCGTCTCTGTTTATTCTTCCCATTATTGAATTTATTTGTATTATACTTCTTCCTTTCATTCCTTTCAATATATTCAGTTTTGTTAAAGAAGGTTGATTTTAGCACCAATGTTATAAAATGTTTATTAGCAATAGCTCATGAGCTCGGCTCTATTTACCCAACTTCTACAGGGCTTCCTTCCTTTTCCTGTTTTTTTGTTTGTTTGTTTGTTTTTCTGTGGGGGTACATTTCAAAACTATGACAAAGACAAAATGAAATATGCTTTATACAGACTAACATACTTAATTTGTTTTTTTTTTGCATTAGAAATGTTTAAAGAAAAAAAAATTCTAGCATAAATCGAATTTAAAGTTTATTTATTTTCCTTCGATCTAATGAGTTCTCCAATTTTTAATTCTCGATCAAAAGAAAACAATACCTCCAGATTAATTTCAATCGATCTATACTTTTAATGCAAATAAATGTTTTAAAAGACGTCATTATCCGAAAATACGTTCGTTCACACACGCCTTAACAATCAATCACATTACAACCGAATGATACACTTTAATAGACGAGTCAGTCGCCATCTTGAATGCGTTAACCTTTAACGCCAACTATTATTTTTCATTTAACAATTCTGAACGTATTGGAATGATCTAAATGTCTCTATCAAAAGAGAAGGGGAGGTACAATTCCCTCTATTTTCTTTCTTTTCGGCGTCTTTTTCTCGCTCTCTCAACACATTGTTTCAATAAAAAATAGTGAACAGTTTTATAAGCAAAATGAAAGTTAATGGTAAAAAATGAATTACAAGACAATAAAAACGAAAAGAAACGAAGCGCAACTAAATAGGACGAAATGAAACGAAATGAAAATAAAAATTTTTCAAAGACATTTTCTTAAAAATGAGCGAAATAAATAAATTAATACATGAACGACTGAATGAACAAAGATAGAAAACAAAATAACCAAACATCCATTTGAATTATTTTCCCTGGAGGGGTAATTACCCATGCTATGAAATAAGATGTATAATAGAAAACATATTTCTTTTTCTGTAGTTTTCCTCTATTTTTATTTTATTTTAACTATTTAAAAAAATATTTTTCATTAATTAACGCTTCAGGATGGAAAGCGAGGGAATATTCTAAAAGGAAGACATCTTGCCGAAGGACACCGTTATGAAATACAAAGCTCGAAGGAAATGACAACGCATGATATCGGTGTCGGAAAGTCTATAATTCGCATTCATCTGCGTGGAATTGACGTTTTAGTTTATAGTCTTAGTAATCTATTCTCACTGCCTTTAAATGCGCACTTACATCTTGTGGTATTTGCTCTTGCTATAACGGCAGTTGTCAGAATCATTAATCGTCTTCAAGATGAATACTCAGGAGATTGGTGGGTGTGCTCAACAGTGAGGTAAGAACCACTGCGAACGATTCCAAGAAATTCAAATTAAAAATCAGTTGCCGCAGACCTAAATAAACCTGAAGGGTATTGATTTTCAAATTAAAATCAGAAAGAATCTCAAAGAATTCTAATCTATCCTACTCACATATAAAATATTTAAGAATATTTCTCCTCTTTGCGCTAGCGAGCTTTTACCTGTGCTGAACTGCGCATGCGTGCACGATCTGAACACTTTTATGCACGAGCTTGTTTACTGGAAAAGTGTTTTTATCAAATATACAATACAATTCTTAATCCTCTCTATTATACTAAAGATCGTTATATATATATATATATATATATATATATATATATATATGTGAGTGTGTGTCTGTGTGTGTATATATATATATATATATATGAATCATTATAACAAACATTACAATATAAAGCTCTATGTTGTATCGAGCACTCTTTATAAAAGTAAATGCATGAACAGTGGATTTAAAACCTACATGTTCCATAACTTTCTTACACACACACACACACACACACACATATATATATATATAGCCATAGGGAGCGATCGGAGTCTAAGCCGTACTGATGAGCTGTGATACAGAGAAACAGATCTGTTTGCGGATGACTATATATATATATATATATATATATACACAGTGTAAGAAAGTTATGGAACATGTAGGTTTTAAATCCACTGTTCATGCATTTACTTTTATATAGAGTGCTCGATACAATATATATATATATATATATATATATATATATTCTCTATAATAATAAAGACAGTTGTGTATTTGTAAATATATAGTAACGTAAAATAATAAATATACCTATGAGGGTGCACATATGTATGGTGTTGTTATTCAGATTTTAATAAAACAGTACTTAATGTATGAGCAGAGCTGTATTATATATATATATATATATATATATATATATATATATATATATATATTAATAAATATACATATTAGATTACATCTATGGCACGACTCGGAGTTTCATGCATTATCCCAACATCAGGTGCATATTTCAAAATGACAGTTTAATAGATTTGAATTTACGTTCACTCGATGTTCATGGGAATTCAATCTTATAAAGTTAAGTTAGAGATATTTCTAACAAAATTACTAATTAAAATATTCTCAGGTAATGTAGAGAAAAAATTAAAGTTTAGAATTACAATATATTAAAAATAATTAAATCCAGATAGAAGAAATGATAGGAGCTTAAATCATCAAACGTAAAGATTTAAATATTCAAATATTACATTTAGATAAATAGTAAAAAAAATAAATTAAATAAAAATTCAGTAATGAAAAGTAACATTAAACTAAATAGGAATTACAAATAAAAGATGCTTAATTCATAATTGTAAAAATAGTTATTGCATGGGAAAGAAAGAAAGAAAGGAAGGGGCAAACGTATCGAGGAATCTATATCAATCTGGGTCTAAGAATTCAAGTAAGTATTATTTCTATGACAGCATGTAGTCATTAAATCACTTTTTTTATTAAGAAAATTAGGATTATTGATATATAAAAGATGACGAGTTTTTCTAAAAGGCATAGTTTACATTTATTCTCTTTTTCCATTGTAAGGTTTGGATTTAGCTACGATATTGCAGGTAATAATGTGGTTGTTATCTTTTTTAATTTCCAATAACGTATGGATAAAGTAGTACTTTTGTTGTATTTACTCATGTTTAAAAACAACATATTGTTGTTAAATCTTACCTTCGACCTGTTAGAAGTGCTTTCAAAGTAAAATTTAACATCGTTATCATCCGAATGAATTCAGACGTACACTGGCCGTTCACTGGGCAGGTTTTATTTTTTCGGCAGTTGCAATTATTTTTAGAGGGATCCTTTTTTATGTTAGTTGGCTCCAAAGACTACTGGCGACTCTGCAAATACGTACTGAACAACAGCAAATCATCTATCCCTCCTATAATCAATAAATTTGAGTTCCTCACAGCCACTGCAGACAATGCCGAGTGCTTTGTTCATTGATTTTCCTCCAACTCCACATTTGACTCGTCTGGAGTATATCACCCGATTTTTCTCTTAGCACTGAGGCTCAACTGAAAGATTTTTACAGAAACCCCTCTCTGATCTCTAACATATTTTCAAAACTTGATTTCCCCATAAGGCGAGCGGAGACAACGGATTCCTGGTCAGTGTCTTGAAGAAAAGTGCTATCATCAATGTTGAAATAGTTCAACATCTCATCCTTCATAAACAGACAGTATGACTTCCGCTTTTCCAAGTCTACTGCTGATTTACCATCATCATTGCATATACCAGGCCCTCGATAAAACGTCAAAGCTCAATATGTTGCCCTGGATCCCCAAATCAAGAGTCTGGAACGCTGACTTTCTGAGCAAGCTACAGGGATATAGTATCACTGGATGCTTGCTTGGTTTGATCCAAACGTTTCTATAAAACCTCATAATGAAGGTTCTTGAATGGGCACGCCCCAGTATCCTATCACACGAATGCGAGTGTCCCCCAGGGCTCCATCCTAAACCTGACACTCTTTCTGATATTCATCTACGATCTCCCTGATGTAATCAAATTGCAAGTAGGTATTTACGCAGACAACACCACTATTTAGCCCCGACTCAGTCAGAAATCTGCCAAGGAATAAATGATAACCTCACTGTTGATCTTGAGAAGGACTTCCAATCTGTGGTGAACTGGGGTAAGAAATGACTCGTAAACTTTAATGCTACCAAAACGAATCTGCTATCCATCAACCACCATAGTTAGTCCTCCCTCCTCACCTGCCATTAACATGAATCTAGCTAGTTTCCCCGAAAACAATACACTGGGCTTCCACGACTTCACTCTCTCAGCCTACCTCATGTGGAACGACTACATTGAATCAATAGCTAAATCAATAGATAGGAAGGTTTGGTCACTGCGTCAAGTAAGCAATTTTTTTCGCCTGAGTCTATCTTGTACATATGCAAATCAACCATCCAACTATGCATTGAATACCGTTAAATCTGGTCAGGCGTTTCTGCTATTCATCTAGGGGTTCTCGACAGGCGCCAGAAGAGAATCTGCAATGTAATCGATCCCAACTTTCAGCTCGACTCAAGTCACGTTCTCACCGGCAGGATGTGGCTTCCGTCTGTCTCTTCTATAAACATTTTCATGGCTTCTTTTCCGACAAGCTTAGCTCCCTGGTACCTCCTCTGCATATGTTTACACAAGGAACCAGACTGACAAAAATGTCCTACACTTTTACAGACAAAACAACCAAATGCAGCCCTCACTTCTACTATCCAGCTTCTTTACTCGCACTTCCCGCCTGTGAATCTTGCTTACCTGACAATCTCCAAGAGTTTAAATGTGACGTCATTGCCATTTCTTATCTTCATTATTCCCATACTCCTTTTATCCTTTCCCTAACACCCTCTGATTCTCGTTCTTTTCCTTTTTTTTTCACTCTCTAGGTACCTCCATTACATCACAAAAAATCTAGCATAGTATGATTTAAAAAGGTTCAAAACTTAATAAAACGAACTTTTTCTATCAAAATGTTTATAATATTATTAAGAGGAAAGATCAAAGTAATTTTTATTTATTTTATAAAATTTTTTCATCCCTTTTAACATGTTCGAAATTTTGGCAGAAAATCTTGTTTTGATTTGAGTTAACGTGGTAGAAAATGTTACGACTGTTTTACAATCGATTACGTATTTTTTACGTAACTCACTTTTTCGGTGACAAACACATTACTTTGAACATTCTCGCCAAAATCAAATAATTGTCGGAATTTAATGAAACTTTCAGTACTCATTTACAAATGAATAAAATTATTTTTAAAATTATTTTTTTTTTAAATATTGATGAAAACATTTTTTTTTAACTCTGTACCCCACCTTCACGTAAATTCATGAAATTTTAATAAATTTTAATTTCCTGCGATTTACTTTTTTATTAGTTAAACGCAGAACTCATCGGGAAATATAAATCATCTATTTTTTTTTTTTATTTAAAACTATCATTCACTATACGAAGATCTGCTCCGAAGAGAAATATAAAAAATGCAATAGAACTTTGATATAATTTAATTTGATAAGCTTTAAATTACTGGAATAAATAATAAAAATTAAGGACATTATAGTCTGAAGAAAAAAAAATTTCCATTACTAATAAAATTTTAAAAGAATTGTTTTCATTTTTTTATTATAATAATTCATAACGTTTTAAAAATATTTTTAAAATCTTTTAAAGAACTGTATGATTTTTTATTAGTTAAGAATTGATGATTATACTGCCTCTCAAAGAAAAAATTAATAAAAATTTTTCTCACCGTATATTTTTACAAAAAAAATTAATTTGTGCAAATATGTTCAAATTTATAAAGTACGGTGTTCCATACGGGTCATATTGATTTTATAAGTTAACAAGCGTTCTAAGTTATTCCTCCTTACAGAGCAAAACAGAAGAACTTTCATTCTTACGATATTTTATTCTCTACGTTTCTAAAATTCGACAGCCTGGTTTGCAAGTAATTCCTTCAACATTTAAAGTAAGTATTTTTTTCAATTCCTCAATTTTTAATTAATTGTGACCGTAGGTGCATTAACTAATTTACGATAATTAAAAAAAATATGTATTGTACAATACAAGAAAATGTTAAACAAATTTATATAAAAGTTGAAATTGTTACATTTTTAATTTTACTATTTAGTTAAAAACCAAAAATTTTTTTAGCACGATTGATTGCCATACATTGCGTTCTTGTCAACATCTGGTATTCGCTTCCATGACTGACATAAAAACAGGGCTACCGTAATTTTTTATTGTAATTTCTGGCAGTAAGCAATTATTAATTGATTGAAAACAGATAAATATAAGTTTTCATTTTAAAATTTGACTTAAATAACGTGTCAGCGAGGTATATTTTATTTTTGCAACATTTTTAAAAACAGAAATTTGGCTACTGTTTACATAATGTGTTAATCAATCAAAAATGGCAGTATATTTAAACAAATTGGTAAAATTTCCAAATTTTAGATTCTAATCAATATAATTTTAGTTAAAAATACACCAGTATGTTTTGCTTACAAGAATTATTAAATTTAATCTCTTGGCTTTCAATTAAAGCTAATTTTAAAGCTTTAAGATATCTTATTTATTTTTAAAATTTAAATATAAATTTAGGTATAGAAAAATGACTGGACTCCAGTGGAGGTACCTACTCTACTCTCACGCAACTCTCTTCACGCCAATCTTCCTTTCTTTCGCTTGCCCATTCTCTGACACACGCTTTAACCTTTTCCTCTTCAGTTTTTCTTCCTTCCCGCTCTCCTCCTACGTAAACCTTCAGTCTCCTCTTATGTAGCTTCTACTGCGCACCACTGGTAGTATTGCCTTGCCTGGGATAAATGATTAAAAAAAAGTTTATATAAAGTCAGGCAGAAATACCTCCCACATCTGTCACAATGTTGTATTCTTCGAGTTAATGTCTTTCCATAATGTGGAAAGTATTTCTCCCGGACCCTGTATATTCGGTGATGTCGTGGGTAGAATATCTAAACTTATTTATAAATGGAACTTTGTCTGTGTGTGTGTGTGTGTGTTTTTAATTTAGAAATAACTCATTTAAAATGTATATATATATATATATATATATATATATATATAAGTTATTTCTAAATTATATATATATATAATCTGTTTAAACTTATTTATAAATGGAATTTTGTATGTGAGTGTGTCCGTTACCTATAGACACCGTAACAGCTGAACCGATTTTCTTGAAAATTTACACACTTGTACTATAACCGTCTGCGAGTGTTCTTAGCTAGGTTTTGTGTCGAGGTACCCCCCCTATAAATATCAAAAATCGATAATCGAAATAATCGGGTTATAGAAGGAGTTGTCCGAATTTAATCAAGTTTGATATACTCATAGACAAAGACAAAAGAAACGATATTCAGAAGTTTCAAGGTTGCACTTCTTACAATAGTTTAGAAAATCGATAATATATATATAAAAGGCAAGATGTCTGTGTGTGTGTGTCTGTTTATCTGCCTGTATGTCTGTATTTTTTTTCAGCCCATTTATTTTAGTTTTTACTTCGGGTTTGGCTCTAAGTAGATATAATTGTAGTTCTTAGTCTGAGCCATGATAGCATTTACTCAGAGAACTTATTTAGCCTTCAAAATTCAGTTTACGACGAAAAAAACTTATTTGATATCGATACCAGAAAATCAAAATTTGACTTATGTCCATTCATTTTTCTTTCAGTCTACGGTTTCGCTTTAACTGGAAACAACTATTGCTTTTTAGTATTTCGTGCCAACGTCCAAAGAGTCTGAGCTCCAGGACCATGGATGAGTTTTAAAGCTTTCATCACACCCGAGCAATGCCGGGCTATACTGGTAGTATTAAATAAATACGTCCAAATTCATTTAACTGCAATATATAGTTATGTGAATTAATAAATATACACATAGGAATACACACGTATAAAAATAGTATTAAGGTGCTAATAGAAAAGTGCTCAATATTATATCAGCAGAAATATTAATTATGTATATAAATTAATATATTATTATACGTCAATAGCACAACTCGGAGTTTCATGCCTTATGCAATTATCCGGTGCATATTACACCATGACTGTTTAAGATATTCGAATTTAATTTCACTCGAAATTTATGGGAGTTAAATCTTATAACAATTAGGGTACTTTTTTTAATTTATTAAGAGTAAAATTGTGATAAACAAAAATTACATGGCGATAAAATAATTCAAATTTTCAATTAAAAAATATTATGAAAATGCAGAAAGATGAAATCAAAGTAGTATAATTCATAACTATTAATAATAATAATAATTAGTATTATTAAAAATAAATATTATTATTAAAAGAAAGGAAAGGTGAAAATAAGCGAGTGAGAAAGATAGACCCAAATGTATAGAGGAACCTGTATCTATCAGGATTTCTGAATTTAAGTCAGTATTTTTTTATGCCAGCATGTTGTCATTAATTAACTGTTTTGTGAAGTAGATTAGGGTTATTTATGTGATTTGAAATATCAAAATTTTCTAAAAGTCATAAGTTCCATCGACATAGGTTAAATAGGTTAATATATATATATATATATATATATATAGTTGTCCGGAAAGTCCATGCCGATTTTTAAGGGAAATTAAAACAATACAAACTTATGCTGTTACATATTTATTCAATTTACTATAAACAGTTTTGTTACACATAATTTTTCCATTTGTTCTTCGAATTAAAGATTCCATCTTCCCAGAATGTCTGTGGTTTCTCGGCAAAGAACACATTAAAATGTTTTACTTATCAAACAAAGAATTTAAATTTTTTGATAGAGGAATAATTTTGTATAGATCTGAATAAATTAAAATCTCAACAGGAACTGGTGAATACGGCGAGTAGGATAATACATCCCAGCCAGCCTGTCATAATTTTTACCGGGTCGTCAAAGAAACGTAAGCTCTGGTGTGGAAAGTAATGGAAAGCCTCATTTGTAAATTTTATATTTACAATATTACAATTATATCTGCACAAACAATAATTAAATATTTATTATTTACAAATAAGGAGACACGATGGAGTAAATCGGACACTTGAATTATAATTGCAATTGAGTTCATTACATCCCCTCAAAAATACCCCAAAATGTATGAATCTATCCCTTACCCTTTCCCCACCCCCACCCAGCTAGAATAAATAGAACAGACTGCGTTTTATAGATTCGGATGACAACCGTTCTAGGAAAAGGAAAAACTCTTAATTTAAAACTAGCCTTAAGGTGGACCAACTCACCCGGATGATAATGTAGTTTACACTGGGTCAACAGCCCTACACTTGAAAAAAACAAGTCCCTTGAAGCATCGACGACAGCGGACAAGACTAGAGGTTTCGTCGATCACTTTATGCTCCACAGAAATGATGCAGTAAGAGAGATTTATAAAGATATATAAAATATTTTTATATTTGTCTATAATTCTGCGATCAGGTAGTATTTACACTATTTACATTATTTGAACTATTGCCCTCATATTTGTTGCCATTTGTACGATGTTTCGGCTGTTGTACGCTTCGGCCTTCTTCAGGAATTTCGAATGTAGTAGATTGTAATAAAGGGTTCGGTTGAAAATCCCTAGCACCTGAAGATGGCCGGAGCGTACAACGGCCGAAACGTCGACAAATGGCAACAAACATGAGGATAATAGTCAGAATAATGTAAATAGTGAAAATATTTTTATTCATCAATTTATAACAACGACTGAGAACAAAAAAAATTAAATAGTCACTTTTGTTTTTTTAATTGAGACTCAGTAGTCTAGATATAAAGCTCAAAAATTGTGACACATTGTCTGAAAGTCGTTAGAGGCTTAAACGTTGACACTCATCAGGCAACCCTGCTTCTATTTCCTTATAGTAAACATAGTACTCAAGTCAGGAGGTATATATTCTTCATTAACGCTTTCGCTTCGTAGGTTTTTAGACATAAATTATACTGTTTAAAAACAACATCTAATTAAACACATTTATCTAGTAAATATAACGCTTAGATTAATAAGAAAAATTAATAACGCGTAAGTTTTAAATAAAATGGAAACAAAATTAACACTTATCATTGAATCAAAAACAGCAAATTTCATGAATACGTAAGGAGAAAAAATGACGTCTATTTACCTTGAACAAGTACATCAGAAGATGAAACGCGTAGATTAATGGAAAATATTTCTTTTATCTTTATTTATACTTTTCACAGATAAATTTTATTTGTATCTACGTTTTTATACGTATATCATTACTTATATTATTAAATTATATGTGACTAGCAGTATAGCCCGGCGTTGCTTGGGTGTAATGAAAGCTTTAAAACTAATCCATGGTCCTGGAGCTCAGACTCTTTGGACGTTGGCACGAAATACTAAAAAGCAATAGTTGTTTCCAGTTAAAGCGAAACCGTAGATTGAAAGGAAAATGAATGGATGTAAGTCAAATTTTGATTTCCTGGTATCGATATCAGATAAGTTTTTACGTCGTAAACTGAATTTTGAAGTCCTCTGAGTAAATGGTCTCATGGCTGAGACTAAGAACTACAATTATACCTACTTAGAGCCAAACCCGAAGCAAAAACTAAAATAAAAAGGCTTAAAAATTACAGATATACAGGCAGAGAAACAGACACACACACAAACATCTTGCATTTTATATATATATTATCGATTTTCTAAACTATTGTAAGAAGTGCAACCTTGAAACTTCTGAATATCGTTTCTTATGTCTTTTTCTATGGGTGTATCAAATTTGATTAAAATCGGACCACTCCTTCTATAACCCGATTTTTTCGATTATCGATTATCGATATTTATTGGGAGTACCTCGACACAAAACCTAGCTAAGAACACTCGCAGACGCTGTGTAAATTTTCAAGAAAATCGGTCCAGCCGTTTCGGAGTCTACAGGTAACTCACACACACACACACACACAAACACAGAGAGAGAGAGAGAGAGAGAGAGAGAGAGAGAGAAAAAATTCCATTTATAAATAAGTTTTAATGACAGCTACAAATAAAAGGCTTTAACAAAACTTTCATGTTTCTTAATATTTTGCTTTGTTTTTGGAAGGCATCTTTAGGTGACAGAAAAAAAATTCTTGATATTTCAGTGTCGCAATTTCCGGCTACTGTTAAAATGCTTCCCCGATATTTACCTTTCCTGTGTTATCTGCATATCTAATTTTGTCCATTAGAGATCTAATGAATAACTTTATATACTGCCGCTGGAAGGGGACAAACAACAAGAAACACGTATACATAAAAATATAATCTTATATTTTTATTTTTCGTTGGTGACGGTTGTGTGTCGCTGGAGAGCATCCGGAGAGAGATCGCACATACGAAGGAGCCGTCGGGAGTCGTTAGCCAGTTTCTGTCTCTTCAACCAAAATTCATAGACTTTATATAGTCTTAAAATTTTCACGCGTTTCAATTTATTGGGGATGTCGCTTTGTTGACTTTATCTACGGCCGGATGTATCTTTCAGTCACACCCGATGGCCCTTTGCTTTTCTCGCTGGTTGTCGCTTGTGTTTTTCGTTGCATTCTGTTGATATTATCTACGTCCAGATATATCTGTCAGCCACCCTTGATTTCGTTGAATTTTATCTACGACCGGATGTACCTGTAATATATTACAGTAAGAGAGTCTTCAATTCCTTATATTTGTGTTTACAGATATCGCTATTTATTTATTTATTTTTAAGTACTATATGTTACTACTAGGAAGCAACTATCAAAGAGCACAACATTGTACAACTTCGTTCAGCAATATTTGTTCCGTTGTGGTCACTCGTAAATAGGCAGTTATTCTGTAAGTAATACCTCTTATTTTATGTTGGCCAACGACGTAAACGCCGACTAGTGTTAGTAAATAATCCAATTGTTATTGGAATCTGGCAAAATGGCTTCTGACAGGGAAGTGATCAGAAGTAGAAGTGTGTTAATAATTTTCTCACTGTGCAATAAATCCCACTTTTTGACTTTCAACTGAATCCAGCAGCAAGGTCTGTAATTGGAAGGTTGTGAGCAGCATGGAAACACCTCTTAATTGCTGTTGTTCCCAGGTCCATCCTCACCCAGAGTGGTAGCACCTGTTAGGGTCCCAGATATGGAGAAATAGTTCAACCCCAAACTGGGATCAAAATACTATAAACGTATAAAAATACACTTTTATAGAAATATATACATAGAAATTCGAATTCCAGTTGAATTTATTGCGTTCACTTACGCGCAAATACCCTTGGGAAAGGTATTAATCCGTCTCTTCCTTCCAGTTATTCGTTAAATAACAGGACAGATTGGATTCTATAGCCTTGGCTGGCAACCAGTCTACTGCAGAAAGCAATG
Source organism: Ascarosepion bandense (assembly GCA_037127315.1). Taxonomy (NCBI): domain Eukaryota; kingdom Metazoa; phylum Mollusca; class Cephalopoda; order Sepiida; family Sepiidae; genus Ascarosepion; species Ascarosepion bandense. Next base: position 53,849 of record JBBBDQ010029427.1, read on the forward strand.
GCAACCTACTGCAGGATAATCTTCTGCCCAGTCAGTCATGTCTCTTTCGAGACATGATCGCCCAAGCGTGTATCACGTATGGCACTTAACTGACTGATACATAGAAATAGACTTTAATCGAAAGTATACATTTTTGAAGGAAAATATTAGCATCAATATATTTTTGAAGGAAAAAGTTTTATTAAAATTACACATTTTTGAAGGAAAAAATTATTGCCACCAATACATTTTTAATACAAAACTAGAAGACATCTTCAGTTTTCAAAAGTAGAAAAATAAAATAAATATTTCATCAGAATCTGATTAAATTACCATACTCAGCATAAAAAATAGCTTAAAACCCTACCTTCTTTGCATTAAATAACACACAAAAGTTGATATCCCGTTAAACAAAACTCTTTGAATTTCATCGATGCTTACTGGAAGTAGCTCATGATTTTTATCTCTATTATACAATTGTGTTAATATTGTTTGTAATTAAAAGTACGCATAAAACAAAATCTTTACAATCTCTAGATTGATTTGTCTTGTATGGTTTAACTTTATACTGGTTATTTAGAGCTAGCAAATATTTTTGGATTGTAAGAATTGTTTTTTTGAAAAGAATAAGCATTTTCTGATACAATAACTCAAATCTAAGTTAAGTTAAGAAGAGGTGTTCACGAATCTTTTCTGAGGATATTTGCGCGTAAGTGAATATAATGAACCAGACTAAAATTGAAACTGGACTCTCCGATTTCCAATTCCAAACTGATATTTATGACATCACAGCCCATCCATGCTCACAGCACCTCGTATTTTCAAGCGGTCTCTCATCTATGCACTAACAAACCTTGACGTTTTATAACTTCCATGATTTGACGAGAACTGGTGTTTATGATATGGCCGTAAGATTGCTTAGCTCGAGAAAATGTATTCTGCAGAGAACAGCGAACATTCCAGAAAAAATGCTTTTAGTTTTGCATTGAACTCGTTTAGATTTCCTTGGTTTAAAATTCTTTTTGTCAATAGGAGATTCATCACGTAAAATAACACGAGAATAGAGGTCTATATCATAGACTACTAGATGTGAGCGATCATAATTTGACAAATACTTACAATTAGAAGAAAGTTCCACCTATTCTGAAACATTTAGACTGTCTACTTTCAGGCTAGATATTGCACATATCACTTGAGAAAACTTCACAAAATGCTAAATATTCACTTGTGACACTACTGCGGTATATGGAAAAATCAGCGTTTGATACCTGAAAAATATGGCTATCCATCGGGTTTTGTGCAACCTGCAGTTTCTTTGAAAATAAATAGAAGTTATTATATTTCCAGTATCATTCGTAATATATATATATATATATATATATGTATATATATATATATATATATATATATATATATATATGTGTATATATATATATATATATATATATATATATATATATATATTGCCATCTTATATGTTTTCAACATGAACTCACATGTGTATGTACACATATTTTCATAACCAAATGTATGAATAAATCTTCAAAAACCTATTTTAGAGTGTATGAATAAATTTATGTAAATATATATGAATGAAAGTGTGTGTGGGCGATTGCTATCAAACGCCATTAAAGACCATATAGTACAATTAAATACTTGAAAAAGCCAGCCAATTTACGTTGCAAAAAAAAAATAAAATAAAATAAAAGAATGAATGAATGAAAGAAAAATTTGCCAAAAGAAAGTCTGTTGAAAAATAAAATAAAAACCGAAAAAGAAGTTGACTTTTGATGCACTGACATTTAACGTCAGCGGACGAGCGCATGGTAAACTTAATGAGAATTGAATTGATGAGACACACAGCGACTTTTGCATATGTTGGCCGAAAGCGTGGGACGCACGACAAATGGTGCAATTAGAGATCACAGCCCTTTTCATCATCATTTATTTCATTTGCCGTTGAAAATCTGACAACCTCTAAAGACATCGCTTGTATTCCTTTGGCTTTTAATTCATTCTAATTAGTTTTTACTTCGTTTATTTTGACCTTTTTCTTTTAATCTTCATATTTTTACGAGTTAAAATGAGTTAATTTTGATACAATTATTCTTCTTTACTTTCGTTTCACTGGTGAGTGGATCATTATCGCTTTTTTGTCCAACTCTTTCGATTTTTCCCTCATATTTCAAGAATGAATATATATATATGTATATATATATATATATATATATATATATATATATATATATATATATATTATAAAATATTAAAAAAAATAATTTGTTTGCTCTTTACACTAAATGACATTTTGGAAGGAAAGCATTAATATACGTAGATATATGAATGTAAGCAAATTTATTTGCAAGGTTGCTACATGAACATAATGAAGACGGCTTGTATGTACGACGATAGAAAACACATGGTGATAATTTAGTGAAAAGTAGAAATTTCAACCTGATTAGAGCCATTTACTTACAACCATTTTAACATCATCAAGAGAAAATAGAGTATATGAAAATAAGTTTGCAAAAGGAAGCACAAAAATGCTAATCAATTTGTATATATTGTTCGATTTTAGGTCAATTCCAAAGATTTGAACTCAAGAATTCTCTACATTGCAATATATATATATATATATATATATATATGAGGAGGTACTGAAAAGTTGTCGACTTGAGATTGAGTATGAGTTTTGTTTAACGGCATATCAACATCTGTGGGTTATTTAATACCAAAAGATGGGGTTTTAAGGTATTTTTTAAAACTCGGTTTTAGTGAGAATGTGAATTTAGTCAGATTTTGATGATATATATGGATTGGAATCGAGTATATAGAAAATGACAATTGAGGTTGTATTTAGAGATTGTAGCTATCAGGGAAGCAAGCAAACGGAAAGGAGTTCCACACACTGGAAGTGCGAAAAAAGAATCTGTAGAGTAGAAGAGATAGAGATATTGGTGCTTACGTATTATCGGGAGGACCTTTAAAAAAACGACTCAAAAATTAAAGTAAATTATTTATTGAAACGGTTAAAACAATAAAATAACATTACATTTGTAATTCCGGAGGCCAGAACGTCGCAATTGCTTCCAAAAGTGACTCAAAGACATCAGTACAGGCAACATGCTTCCGCCACATGAATTCGGCCAAATACGACTCCAAATGGTGACGTGCAGTGCCACAGTGCTTCTTGTTTCGCCACTTTGTCGATCCCCATAGGCGTTCCACTGTCTGCGTATGAGCCCCGGTGTTCGAATCCACAAAGTTGTACTTGTGGTTGACGTTGAGGTGATGAAAGCCTGATTTTTCCAGTTCCTTGGTGTTATAAGCGGGGAAAAAAAAGAAAAAGTAAAAATCAAAGGTCCTCCCGATAATACGTAAGGACCGAGATATTTTACTATTTTGATGGTAGAATAGTGGGATCTAGGTGCCATTCTTGTAACACGCGTAAATACCTGTAATCGGCGAATCAAGGAAGAAAGCTTCTGAAAGAAGTAGCCATGAAAATATTTCTAGAAATGACAGGGAAGAAAGGGACTGCCAAATCAGGATCGATTTTATTGCAAATAGCTTTTTGGATTTTGTCAAGAACCTGGATATGAATAACATCAGAATCCAACCATATATGTCAACTGTATTCAATGCAAAGACTTATGGTAGATTTATAAATTTGAAAAATGAATTCTGGCGAGAAAAATTCCTGGCTTGACATAATGACCCAGCCTTCTTAGCAATAGATGCAGCTATAGATTTGATATGGTTATTCCGTTTCAGGTCGGTTGAAAAAGTGTGGACAAGGACGCACAGTGTGTGGCTATTATCATTGGTCATGCTGATGGCTGACAGGAAGGTTTTTCTGTGGTGGTTAAAGAAGAGCAGAAGGCATTAAAATTTACGAGCAATTTCATACCCAATTTAATCACAGACTGGAGGTTCTTTTGATGGGCTAGAGCCAGGTTTACTTTGTCAGCTTTGGCAGATATTTTTTTAGATGTTAGCAAATTGTGCTGTTATTTGCATAGATGCCTACTTGAAAACTGATTACATCATGAAGACCATTGATGAAGATCAGTAAACGCGTCGGACCTAGGATAGAGCCTTGAGGAATGTCGGCGTTTGTATAAAAGGATCTGAAGGATTGCCCGTTAAAAACAACCTTCATTTCACGATTTTATAAGGACGAATGGTTCAAATCAAAAAATCGTCCATAAATACACTGGAGCTTGCACAGAATGTCAGCATACCAAATTCTATCAAATTCTTTCGAAATATCAAGAGCAACATCTCGACCTTCGCCGATCCTATCAAGAGCTCGGCGTATATATTTATATATGATAATCGTTAGCATATTGGTAGTAGACCTAACAAAGCGGAAGTCATATTATTTTTCAGAGAGACGTTTTTAAGGTGCCTCTTTCAGCATTGATGATAGCCTTGACTTCAAAGCTAACTTTCATATTTACATACGCTCTATCCCTGATATTGAGTACTCTAAGCCATAAATATAGCATATCTTAAAACTTTATTGATATAACTTTATGATATAATATATATAGATATATATACGCGTAGCAAACAGTTGATTGTGTTGTTGACCAGTGGCACCAATTTTATGAGACCAAAATGTCACCAGTGGGATCTATTATAAATCATAATGCAATATAATCAATAAGGAGGAATAACACAACGAATTTGGAACACTCAGTTTATAAGTTTTTAAATCGTCTTTAATTTTTATACTTTTAGCTTATATATATGTATGTATGTATGTATATTAGTCATCCATATAAAAGCCTGTTTCGCTGTATCACAGATCATCAGTGTGGCTAGACGCATCCACTTGCTTCTAGTCGGGATCGAAACTCAACCGATTTGGTGTCAGTCGGAGTTGCTACTCTTTAAGCCATGGAATCAGAGAAGGGAAATTTTAACGTGTTGTGTATAAGCTGTGTATACACACGCCAGTCACCGAGAGAACTCAATTCATTTCTGAAGATTCACGCATATAGCAGAAGTGTAAACAGTTTTTTAAATTTTCTTCTCCAGAGAGCGCAATCGTAATGAGAGCATAATATATTATAATATATATATATACACACTACCGGCCATAATTATTAGGCCACCCCAGTTTTTTTAAAGAAATGATGTATTTCACACGATTTTTAGTATTTATTACCAAATGAAATTAGAATGGTTCTTTTATTGCTATTAATTTGCAACATGACAAGGAAGCAAAGATGAACTCGTTCGAATCACCCTAAATTTTCTTCATTCTTTCATTGATGAAACTGCAATATAGGTAATTATTAAATATTTATAAATTCATTTGATGCACATGTTACTGTGCAGTATTAACAAAATAACTATTCTTTTTTCATTTACAATTATTCAGTTAGCAATAAATACTAAAAAATAGTATGAAATATATCATTTTTAAAACACTGGAATGGCCCAATAATTATAGCCGGCAGTGTATATATATATATATATATATATATATATATATATATATATATATATATAAGCTACTAAATAAGCGATCAGAACTTATCTCAAAATGGAAACACGTAAATAAATAAATTTTACTACATTACTAAAAACTCGAAGATTCCAAAGAGGAATTAGCAATATTTGTCCTGACGTTGCATTTTGGTTTCACTTACTCTCCTATCACCGTATACTTATTTCCAGGTGTCTTTTCTATAAATAGTTTCACGGTAATTATTCAGACGAGCTCTTCAATATGTTATCTAGAATTTATGAATATAAGTGCAGTACTAGAGCGGAAAAAAGGGTTTCATCAGTTTACAGTTGAATAGGCTAGATGTAACTACAATTTCTATTACATCATTCTTTCACTTCTCGCTTGTAGAACTGTCTACCGACTCCACACTTTCCGACCAACATTGATCTTCAAAAATTCAAATGCCATCTACAGTCTTTCTGAATACTCTTCTAGGATTCTCGATCCTTCATGTTTTGTTTTGTTTTTGTTTTTGTTTTTTTTTAATTTCTTTCACACACAGTATCCCGTTGTCTCTTAGCGACTTTACTGCCTTGTTTGGGAAAAATTCAATGAAAAAGAATTAAATGAACACCTTGTCAAACATAAAAAAAATACAAATATATGCGCTATATAAAAGTCAGATACTGAAATATACATTAGACGAAGACAATATTTTCAACTAAACATAGATGAGAACTAAAGTAATAAAATAAATCAATTTACAATCTACGAATGCACGTATAACGTTAAGTAAATTTAATAATAATCAACAATACTTACATGCACTATGTAATCAATAATAAACAGAATGTTAAAATTTAATACACCATAGTATTGAATAGGTTCAAATAACCACGATTATTTCCATTTTAATCTTTAGATTAATTTTAAAATAACACATTTCGCCTACAGAATAACGGATTAAATTGCACAAATGTTATAGCGTAAATATCACACCCCAGTGTCGAAATACACAAGTGTAGAAGCTTTAACTCTAGCTGAGTTCTTTGTTTATCTTCAGAGTAATTCTCACAAGACATCACAGCGAGTGCCTACACAAGATTTAATATTATAGCCGCCAGAAAGTGTGTTATGACAAAAATATGCCAGAAATACCTGACATGACTTGAAAACTGCGTTAAGGCATGAAACAGATTCTCACCACTAGGTGTAAACCTCAGTATTCACTTTTAGATTTACACAAGCTATAAATCTTTTACTCATAAACATAATATACTTTAATTATTAAAATATTTATTTACTGAAAAATTTGTTGGAGTCAGTCCAGTTTGCGTGCGTACTTCAAAGTAGCTTAAGTCTTGCCACGCGCGTTTTGTCGCTCCACCGAAATCTTGGATTGCATCAAGAATGTGTTTATTTATTTATTTAATTATTTATTTTACACGTCACTTTATTACACTTACTTTTTTGTGATTATTATTTTAAACCCTTCAAGTGAAATCTCAGTATTTCTTCCAAACTAATCTTGTACAGTGAGACTATTCTCAAGACCGTAGATGTTATGCCAGGATTGGTAACCGGAAGCAACAATTTGAGCAACATACGGTAGCAGATGATACAGTGCTGATTGCAGACACGGAAACGAAACTACAAGAACTTCTCCAAAAGTTACTTTAAGAGAGTGACAAAAAAAGACTACAAATAAACTGCAAGAAAACCGAATGCATGGTCATCAGCAAAAAGAGCCTCCCAAAATGACGAATACCGGCGGGGAATACTAAAATCACGCAGGTACAATAATTTTTAATACCTGGGAAGTGTTCTAACAGAAGACGGAATGTGTGACACAAAGTTCCGAAGTCGAATTTGTATGGCCGCGGACGCGTTCCGGAAGTCGAGTAAAGTATTAAAAGACAGGAAACTTTCACTACAAACAAAAAAGTGAGTACTGAATTGCTATGTGATGCTATGTAATATTGAGCATCAGGAAGAGACAAGTAACGTTCCTGGCCATGCAATAAAAGGAGGGCTTGGAGAACCTGATACTAACAGGCCAGATAGAGGGGAAAAGAGACAGGAGAAAGCAGCGAATAACATATTTGAAGGACATGACCAGGTGGATGACAGAACGGTGGTTGCGTAGTGTCACAGGAGAAAGTGTGCTACTAACCACCAGGAATAAGGAAACGTGGAAGGCCATGATCGCCTACGTCCTGAAAAGACAAGGCACATATAAGAAGACAGATTTTAAATTAATCTGACGAACTTTCTTCTATTAATTTAAAACCAAAATGCTTCGTTTTCCTGGTCAAACCATCTTCTATACTGACTCGCCATCATCGTCTCAGAATGGATGTATGTTTTTTTGCAGGAGACCCGTTTATAACTCGTAAAATTGAAAAGACATTCTGTCCAAGTTATCCGTTCTCTATTCAGCATGTATTTATGGACACTCAAAAAGTATTTCCTGACTGATGAGCAAGTCTGTGAAAGCGACATGTTCAGATCTAGCGAGTAGACTTTGAGTGCTGAAATTTACCATAAAAGATAAGGCCCTTCGCCTCATTAAAGTTTATTTTGATCTACTGTATATTCGCTCTTGTTTCTTGGGTTGACACTTCCCCTCTTCCTTCCCGTTTATTATTATTGGTATGTTAGTTAAAGATCTTTTTGTCATAATGCTTTGTTAAGAAGTTAATTTTTTTCAAAGGTTCGAAGTAATTTACTTGGCTGATAATGAGACTAATATGATCTCGCTTGGAAAAATTTATTTTAAAGGTATGTTCTTGCCATGTTTTCCTTTTTTATTTAATTTTAAAACTTTTTTTTCTGAAATGACTTCTCATTCTTTTTTTTTCTTCTGTATCCTCCCAGAAGCACCCACTCATTGTATACTTCCCATTTTCATTCTTTTTTGTGTTATATATATATATATATATATATATATATATATATATATATATATATATATATATATATTACGGAAATTGGTTATAGACAACCGATGATTTGTTTGAACATTATTTTTCATCGATACTCGGATTTAAATACATGTTCTGTTTTATAATCAAACAGGATTTTATATTTATTTCTACCAGCCTATATAAGAACTTCCGATTTATAGTAATAGCCCTTTGGTTTGACTTCGTTTAGACTGGTGGTCATTCGTGTTCGAGCGGTCTAAAACGCGCCGAATCAGTTAGTGGCTTTGCCTGTGTAAATGGTGGTTGCAGGTTCGAATCCTGCCGAATGACACACATTTTCGTAACAAAAATTTATCGTAAATAATCACACCGGTTGAAATAAGTATATATATATATATATATATATATATATTAATCATATCACCCCGAGCAAGGCGGTAACGCCACTGATATGCAGGGGGATACGTGAAAGTGAAATGATTGGAAAAGAGAAAGCCGGAAACCACATCCTGAACAGGGAACAAGGGATGAGCACCTTAACCTGTACAATAGACGTGGGTGGAGTGTAAACCGGGCGATAGTTTACTCTATCTACTGTTTGTTTAGAAAACAGAATATCTACTTTAATACGAGTAGCGATCAAAAAATATTCGAACAAATCATTTCATATATATATAATTTATTTTTTAACTGATGTATCTCCATGGTTTTTGTTAGTACTTTATGGAACCACTTATTTTTTATATTTTTTCCTTTTGTTTTCCTTTTTTATTCTGCTGACTTAATATCTGTTTATTCACTCTTGTTTCTTATACTAACCCATCACCACCTTTCTCATCGTTTAATTTATTGGAATGTTAGTTAGATCGCATTGTCATAAAGCATTATTGATCGCCGATTCAACTAACAAATAAGTTAAATTTTTCGAAGTTTTTTTATTTTTATTTTTATTTTTTTTACTTTGTAGTGAAGCTAATCTGAGTTCTCTTGGAAGTTTTTGTTTAGGTGTATCGCTCTATCGGTTTTCATCCTTTGCTGAATGTATAACGGATTTTACGATTTATACTGATTTAAAAATCTGCGTTGTGGTTTAATAGACGTCGGCTCAGAACGAGAGCCAAGTTTGAATTCCTGTTAAATTCGTTGCATTTGCATACACTCAGACACCCTTGGAAAAAGGTGTGAATCCGTCGATTCTCCCTCAAGCTTTGGGTTAAATGGTGGAACGAATTGGGTTCTGTGGCCTTGGTTGGCAACCAGTCTACCACTGAAAATAATGGCAACCTACTGCAGGAAATCTTTCTGCTCATTCAGTCATGTTTCTTTCGGGATATGATTGCCAAAGCGTGTATCATTTATGGCACTGAACTGACTCTCTTTACACTGAGTGTACTGGGTTGGTTGTTTCCTGATTGCTACTTCCGACTAAACTCAGTCAACTATCATTAGATTCTCTATCGCTCCTCATCGTCTCATAACATCAAAATCCTCAATTCATTCTCTATTCAATAAAGTTCTCACACCTACACCAGACCAGGTTGAATGCTTTGCTCACAAACTATCATCCAATTCAACTTTAGACTCTACTACAATGACCATACCCGATTTTTCACTAAGAACAGAGGCTCAAGTGAGTGATATATGCATAATCAAGTCTCTTCTATCGGCCATCCTTGCTAAGTCAGTTTTCCTAAGATAAGCGGGGTTGATGAAATCCCAGCCGTCGTCTTAAAGAAATGTGGCCCTGTGCTGGCTCCAATCATCTACAAACTCTACAAGTATTGCCTTAGAAGTATTTATTTGTAGTTCCTGTTTTTAAGAACTATGGTGAATCCTCTGGCCTCTCAAGCTATCGTCTTATTAGCCTCTTAGTTCTATTAGAAGCTTTAATCAATGAAATGATTAAGGAACTCACCTTTCAAGACCTACACTCTGATAAACAATATGGCTTCCGCTTCGCCTGGTTTACCGCTGATGTGCTTAAGGCCATTACTGAATATGTATAAGAGGCTCTTGATGATACTGGCGAAAATTGAAGTATAGTTCTAGATATCTCGAGAATGTTGGCATGCTGGTCTTCTGCGCAAGCTTTTGGGTTATGGTATTTATGGGCGATTGATTTAATCTAATCATTTTTATCAAATCGTGAAATTAAGGTCGTTTTGAACGGGAAAACTTCCAGATTCCTTCACACGAATGCGGGCACTTTGTGGGTTTCTATCATTGATCCTACACTGTTTATGATATTCATCAATGATCTTTCTGACGTAATCACTTCTAAAGTAGACATCAATAAGAAATATGCCAAGACTGACAAATACACCTAGTTGCTTGTCTTGAAACTGTCTTTCCATACGTTGTTAACTGGGGTAGAAAATGGCTTGTAAATTTTAATGCCTCCAAAAATAAAACTGCTCTACTTTAACCACCACAGAAAAACTTTCCTGCCAGTCATCAACATGGCCGATGCTAATCTCCTGGAAAGCAACACCGTACGTCTCCTTTTCTTCACGTTTTCAACCGACCTGAAGTGGAAGGGCTACATCGAATTGATAGCTGCATTTGCTGCAAGAAAGGTTAAGTTACTGAGTCGGGCCAGAAGTTTTTTTCTCGTCTGAATCCATTTTTCACATTTATAAATCTACCATTCCTCCTTGCATTGAATACTGTTGCCGTAATTGATCGGATGCTCCTGCTATTCATCTCAAAAGTTCTTGACAAAATGCAAAAAAGTATCTGCAACGTAATCAATCCTGTAGTATTTATCTATATTTCTGAGATAAGGTAGTATTTATAGTATTTATATTTTTCGGACTATAGTCCTCATCTTTGTTGCTATTTGTACGACGTTTCGGCCGTTGTAAGCTTCGGCCTTCTTCAAGTGCTAGGAATTTCGAACCGAACCCTTTATTACAATCACTGGGGTATATCATGGGGTATATATTGAGTCGTAATGGTTTGATTGGAAGTCATAAGTTATCTCCCTCTAACCCTGCAAGTTACTTGTTCACCACTGCTGTAGCCTGGTATTGAACTCACATATCTTTGGGTCAAGTCAGAGGAACTAACCAACGTCTATATCCAAATGGCCCAGTGGATATAGACGTTGGTTAGTTCGATTCGAAATTCCTAGCACCTGAAGAATGCTGGAGCGTACAGCGGCCAAAACGTCATACAAATGACAACAAAGATGAGAGCAATTGTCCAAATAATGTAAATACTGTAATCAATCTTGACTTGGCATGTCGACTTCAATCATTTTCTCACCGACATGCCGTGACTTTCCTTTATTTTTTCCACAAATATTTCTATGGTAACTGCTTAAATTGAAGCTTATCACTAGATCGATATGTAGGTCCCACCTTTTTATAAAGTTAAAACAGTTGATGTTAACGTTTACTGTCTCTTCTTGTATAGATTCTTTTCTCGCACTTCCCGATGTTGAAACTCCCTTCCATTTACTTGTTTCCCTGATAGCTACAATCTCCAAAAACTTAAAGACAACGTCAACTGCCATCTTCTATCTCACTGAATACCGTGCATCTTTAACCCTTTCTTCAATACCCCCTATTTTCTAGTGTTTTCTTTCACTGTAACTTCTGTATACTAGTGATGGTCTCATCTTGCTTGAGGTGAAATGATTTTTTTAAAAAAGGAGATTGTATGGACGTGGACTAATAGCAGCTGCTCGGTTTTTGTGGTGCTTTCTGTCTACATCGACCAAGACTTAGTTACGAAATATTGTCGGGATTAAATAACCCATTAAAGTTGTTATGCCGTAAAAAAATCTAAACCTACTTAAGAGAGTCGATTTGAGGCTCTATGGTTGCCCTAGTTTTCATTCGAGATTTGACTCTATGCATAGGAGTCATTGATATGACAGTAAACTGCATCCAGCAGCAAAGCCTCTGATTGGGATGTTGTGATGAGCGTGGAGCCACATTTTAATTGCCGTTATTCCCAGGTCCACCCTGACCTGGAGTGGTAGCACATATTAGGGTCCCAGGTAAAGCTAACCCCCAAACTACGGTCAGAAAACTATGAACGTATAAAAATAGACTTTTATGGAAATATAAAAATATAAATAGACTTTTATAGGAAAAATTTAAATCTTTGAAGGAAAAATATTACCAACAATACGTTTTTGAAGGAAAAGTTATTATCATAACATATATTTAAGGAAAAAAATATTTCCATAATACATTTTTGAAGGAAACAAATTACCAGATACAAAACTAGAAGGCATCTTCAGTTTTCTAAAAAGAAAAAAATTAAAAATTCATACAAATCTGACTATTTCACTATAATCAAATATTAAAAAAACACCTTAAACTCCCACCTTTTTGGAATTAAATGAACCACAAACTTTCATCATAGGCTTGTCCAGGTTCGAGTACACCTAGATAAGCTTGGGTTTTGATGGTAAGGCTACTAGCCATTGAAAGCATTACTAATTGGTGAATGAGATTTGCAGGACCAGCTGCTACCATTGCTACAGAGGGAACTGACGGGAACGGTGGTGTGGAATAAGTTTTGGAATTCATTAAAATCCAAAATTAGGCCATTTGCTGCTGAATATAGTCACCAATTTAGTCTACAGGGATTAGCAGTGCAAACGGTATGTTAAGAGCAATCTGATTGGGTGATTGAATCTTGTGGTAGTGGTGAAAGTAGCCTGATCTACGGCAATAGGTCTAATTTCGAGGCGGTTGGGTGCGAGGGTCCACTCACTGTCTGAGATCTGGAAAGCGCTGAAGCTGTTTATCCGGGACAAAACTCCAGGATTAGATAGTCTTCTTTACGAATTGTACTTGATGCAGTCTCCCGTTTTTGTTCTTTTTACAATAGCTGGATGAAGCAGGGGTCTATACCACGACGCTTCACCAGGAGTGTAACTAAATTGCTTGGTATCAACAAAAACAATGGTATGAGTAAGAATCGGTCTTTGATAAAAACTCAGAGATGAAGATTTTAGTCAAGATCTTGTCCCACCGTTTGCAGACTGTTTTCTCTACTCTGATTAACCCCCATCAGCTGTTAAGGGCAGGAATATTGAAGACAAGCTTCATTTGGTACGGTTTGATATCAACTTCATCGAGCAAGTCAACAGTAAATTAACGCTTATCAATTTGGACACGTCCAAGCCTTCAACAGGATTATCCATCGTTTTCTGGTGGCAGTCTTTTCCTCCACAAGATTTAGACTTCTCTATGCGACCCCGGTGCGATGGTAAAAGTGAGTGGTGTAAGATTAGAACCTTTTGTATTTTCAAGGTATTCCTCGATGTTTTCTGCTTTGTTGTACGTTCTTGCATTGGGTACTTTCCTTCACAAGCTGGACAAATCAGATCATATGCGGAATTTCCCTCCTGGTTCTGCCACCTTGGCCTGGTAATCTACCAATGATGACGACGTTTCGGTTCTTGTGTCGGGATTTCTGAAATCAGCTAAGAAATCAGAGGGTACAAAACAGTGACGGACCAAGATCAACCGCGATTAGTCTGTTGGCTTGCTTTTTGGTGCGTGAAAAGGAGTTTCTGTTACCAGGTCTTTGCTTTGAACCGACTGGCCGGGTAGGATATTCTACATCTGGTTTGGTTCCGATATCCTCTTGGAAATGCATTGGTCGAAATTGCGGAAGAGGCCCGAGGCCGCAACTCGTCCGTGGTCGCGGAGGAATATTTGCTTAAAGGAGAAGACAGAATATACTCGATTCTCTTTTACTGATTCTCCGTAATTCCACATCCGTCTGTCACACTAGTGTCATTAGTACGAGTCTTGTGCTCTTTCATTTGGAGAAGAAAGAGTCCCCAATTATGGGAGATCTGTTACCACCACTCTTCTTAAAGTGGTCAGTGTATACCTAGCTTTTAGATTCGTCAACATAAGGGGTGCAGTGAATATTGACTTGGAATGAGAAATCGGAGAGACGAGTTCGTTGCATTCACTTACAGGAAAATAACCTTGAGAAAGATATTAATCCACCTCTTCTTCCAGCTATGGGTCAAATAACCGAACACATTGGGTTCTATAGCCTAGGTTGGCAACCAGTCTACCGCAGAAAATAATGGCAACCTACTGCGGGAAAATCTTTTATACAGTCAGTCATGTCTCTTTTGAGACATGATCCCTGAAGCGTGTATCAAGTATGGCACTTAATTGACTGATGTTATAAACAAATGTAAAAATGTTAGATGTATATTTATCTAATTTATCTAGTTTCTTAATATTCGTCAGGTATGTTTTTTCTCTATTCATTATGTCCTTTTACTACTATATTTATCTTAAACACACGCATATATATAATTGGATATTGAAGTCAACATCCAGCTACGTCAGTCTGTTTCATGCTTTATATGTAATCCACAGAAGATCAATTGCGAATTAACATGAAACAGATTGTCATCTCTGGGTGTTAACTTCAATGTCCCCTTTTATATTTACATATATTATCCCTTATATTGAACACTTTAACCAATAAATATAGCATAACTTAAAACTATATGCTATAATTTCAATGTAGGTATATAATGCTGTCTACACGTATCTAAGGATGCCAGTCTATTAGGGGCTAGCTAGCCTTCTCAGACACACTTGTGTTTCTTCAATACCCACAGAGCGCACCATGGTCATCAAACGTGAACAACATGCTGAACAAGGCCAGAATACTCGAATTGTCTGTCAAGATATCTTGTGACTTCGTGCAAACACAAACATGAACGGCTCGCAATGAATCCCGTCTACCAAATTTAACTTTCAAGGCTTGGGTTTGTTTTACCAAACGTTCCAGACTGATAGCATCAAGAAGTCACCTTCCTGAGAGAACGACCATGATGAGATTCGAACCCAGGTTTCATGGTCAGAAAGCGAACGTTCTAACCACTAGGTCACACACATTTTGGAAGCAATCGTTGTTATAAATATATCTTATTAAAAATAGTTGAACTTTCATGTCTATTAAAAGTCTTGACATGTATTATAACTTGGGAATTGTTTTTTTTTTTCTTTTTTTTTATAATCGTTTCACCCAGAGCAAGGCATTTCACTGCCACTATTGTGCAAGGGGTTACATAGAGGGGAAAGTGGTGAGAAAGGATGTTTAGATATAGGAAATGTCAGAAGGAGGGAGATAGGCGGGTAAAGATAACGATAATGAGGGTTGGGTAGATGGTGAGAGTGTTGGGAGAATAGGTGCAAGTTAGTGTGATAGGAGGTGTCTATTGACCTTACATTTCAACTCTCGGAGATTGTAGCTGTCGAGAAAGCAGACATGTGGAAGGGAATTCTACAGGCGGGAAGTGCGAGAAAAGAAGCTGTTGGAGTAGAAATTACGGTTACATCTTATCTGTTTTACTGTAAAAGAGTGGGACCTAGTTGCTAATCTAGTATCTTGTGTAAATATATATACATATTTAGAAGAGAATGGTAACCCGTAGAGACGGAGGGGATAATTCAAAAGATTTTACTTAACTGATATAAATTATCAATTATTTATTATGAACTATACTTTAGAACATGTCCATACTAAAATCTGCTACAAAATTGTTAATTTTGTTTCGACATAGAAAGAACAATGTCTCATTAGGTAGTGATGGTTACTATAATTATTAACTACCTGATGAGACATTGTTCGTTCAATGTCGAAACAAAATGTACAATTTTGTAGTAGTTTGTAGTTTGGACATGTTCTAAAGTGCAATTTGTAATAAATATTCATTGCTCTATTTCTATATTGAGCACTGTTTTAAATTAATGTTTTGAACGCTGTAAATATTTTCTTCGTTCTTTATTCATTTGGATAAATTATCAATTAGATAGAAATAGAGAGCCCAGTGGATATTATTCGGAGCAAATACATTGAAAATAAAATTCAACACATAAGTATGTACTGAGTTTTATTCGCTATATATATATATATATATAGTCATCCAGACAGATCTGTTTCGCTGTATCACAGCTCATCAGTACGGTTAGACATCCGATTGTTTTTATCCAGGATTGAAACCCGACTGAATTGGCGTCAATCAGGGTGTGAGAGCGTAATGTGTGTGTATTGAGATTTCTTTCTGAGAGTGGTTATCTAGGATAAGTGTACACGGAATTTTTATTTGTTTTTTACAAGTAAATATTAGTCTGAATATTCAAAGTATTTGTACCAGAAGAATTGCCTTCCATGGATGAATAATAATGAAGTTAAAATGATAATTCTTGAAAAGAAAAAAATAAATAAAATTCTTAATACGAAACAATATCAGTTTAAAACCGGGCACTGAAGCATAAAATGAAAATAATTTCCAAAAAACTCATAACATCATGAAATCACTTTATAAAATTTAAACGTATAATTTCAAATCGGTGCATCTCTGTGGAAATATGTTTTTCACTTGAGAACAAGAAAAATTTAACACATGAAAGGATGTTAATTATCTACAGGGTTTATTGAAGTTTAAAATATTTATGTACGTATGGCTTGGCGGAGATTGTGTTAGTGATAAGAGTTAAATGTTTTTAGTACTATTTAGTTACTATTTCGATCGTTCCCAATTATTGTATTAGGATTCTTACTTCTAATTTGAAATCTCATTTGACATTGTTTATAGCAATCTATTGAAAATTCCAGACAAACACGCAACATAGCGTTATTATATTGCCATCGAATAATGCTAGTAGAAGTTGCTTTATATCTCCAGAAAAACTTCTGGTATCTGGCACACGGAGAATTCAACTGGCAGCACTTGAAGTAGCGAGCTGTTGTTAAATCCTTAGTCGAGGGCGATTGAAATGTCTATTCAATAATAAGTTAACAGAAAAAGATGGGTTTAAACCTGAATACGTTTCAATGATTGCTCAATTAACGACTTCGTTTGGTTTCTACCACTGGGTTGTTAAACGGGAACTTGTTTAGAAAAGTGATTAGAACCAAGATACCAATTTAGGTCTAATAATATTGCAGATTCTTCATTAGATTTTGTCAAGTATCTCTAGATATATAGCAGGCGCACCAGATCAGGTGTGACTGCAATATTCTAAGCATGGACTAATGGTAGATTTATAAATAGATATTGTATTGTATATTTATTATTTGAAAGCTAAGAATCAATGATGCATTTCAAATGCTGAGTAGAGTGTTGAGGGACAGGAAAACTTTGCTGGAAACAGAGAAGACAGTACTACATTGTTATGTGATGTCTCTCCTTCAATATGGCAGCGAAGGCGAGACAATCTCCTCAAAGATGAAGAAAATCTGGAAGCAACCAAAATATGGTTCTACAGAAGGATGCTGAGGATACTATAGACCGAACATATAATTAACGACGAGGTTTTGTAATGGATAGAAACAGGAAGGAAAGGACAGCTGAAGTTTCTGGAATATAGGTGTGATTGCAATATTCTAAGCATGGGCTAATGGTAGATCTATAAATATATAAGACAGATTCAGGCAAAGAAGATTATCTAGTTCGCCAGTGTGAGTCAACTTTCTTAGCTACAGATTTGTTTAAAGAATGAGCATGGCAGAAGAAATTGGGTAATTTCTGGAACAGTAGAACGAGTTGATCATTTTTCCACCATCTTTAGAAATTTATTGTAGAATCTTCGCTGGTAATATATGAAAAATCAACGTATAGAAAAGTAGACAAACTCCGCATCTATAGCATTGCCCCCACAAGAAATAATGTTAACTAAAATGTTACCCTGAAAGCCCGAACTGGTCTGGATTTTTACTTGAAAGGAGAAATGGTAAAAACAGATGAAAATCTATTAACCGACTGGTAAGTGACACAGTAATTTTTTAAATTTTTTTTACACGCCTGCTAGTAACTTTATGTACGTTGTGTTGCAGTCGATATCGACTCGGAACGAGAAACCGGAGAGTCGAGTTCAAATTCTAGTTAAATTCGTTGCACTCACTTTCGCGCACATACCTTACAACCTACTCCGGGAAAATCTTCTACTTACTCAACCATGTCTCTTTTAAGATATGATCAGCCAAGCGCGTATCACGTATGACACTTAACTGACCAATAGTAACTAATTCAGATGTTTTATTTTATAGTCACTAATCCGTACGCCATTTTTTATATTACTAATATTTCTTCATACGTAATTAACACCTGTTATCATTGTCTCTTCATACAAAAGAATTATTTTTCACTCAATTTCGTGGTATTTGTCAAATTTATTTTCTTGTATGTGTCGTATACCTTCAGGACATAGGCGATCATAGCCTTCAATATCTCGCTATCCCTTGTAGATCTTAACACTCCTTCTCCTCTTAACCATCTCAAACCCTTCTTTGCCCTCCATCTGCTCATGCCCATCAAGTATGTCAAACGTTGCTTTTCTCTGTCTGTGTTTCCCTCTATCCATCCTGTGAGTATCAGATTTTCCAAGTCCTCATTCCTTATTGTATATTCCAGAAACTCCAGCTTTCCTTTCCTTCCTGTTTCTATCCATTACAAAACCTCGTCGTTGCTTATACGTTCGGTTTATAGTATCCTCAGCATCCTTCTGTAGAACCATATTTTGGTTACTTCCAGTTTTTTCTTCATCTTTGAGGAGATTGTCTCGCATTCGCTGCCATATTGCAGGACAGACATCACATAATTTTCTTGCCCCTCAACACTCTACTCAGCATTTGAAATGCATCCTTGATTCTTAGCTTTCAAATAATAATTAGACAACACAATCATTTTGCATACTTTTTCTTAAAATGCAACATTCAGTTGAAATATATTTATCCACTTAATTTCCGTTGCCCTTATATAGTCTTTTATGATTATACTCAGTTATGGCGTGATATACATGGTGTCCATAAAGTTTCAGAGCCATTACAAGCTTTTCTTGCTCAGAAGCATTTTTGTAAAATGTTGTCCACATCTTCATATTTTCTTCACCCTTGGTCCAAAGATGTTAAAACACTTCTGGATGCACATTTCCCTTGAAGATTGATTGACCATTACAGATCAATCGTATGGCCACTTCGCTCGTCTGATATTACCACCTTGAATTTTTTCTTGTTGGGGTACGTCAAGGATCGTGTTTATTAAACTCCTGTTCATGATCTTGCTACACTTCGTAGACGCATTGTTGAATTTGTTCAAAGTGTTGATGTTGATAAGCTGCAATGCGTATGAAGGGAGATGAAATATTGTGTCGACATTGTGAAGGCAACTAGAGGTGCACATGTGAAATGCAACCAGTGAGAAATGGGAATGTAAACTTGAGAAGATGTACAACGTTTTACAAAAAACTGCAATACTCATATAGCTTCTGGGCAATAATTACTTGTAAGGGTACTGGGACTTCATCGACACCCTGTACAATATTCCTGTTTAACATCCTCTCAATCGAAAAGTTTTACATACTTTATAATTAAAACTTAACTTGTTTATGTTAATAGAATAGTTATGGAGTGCTTTATGCCTGCCTATCATATTTTACAACTTTAAAGCAACCTTTAAATTGTTCTTAACAAAATATTTAAAAACGTTGATCGAATTGGGAAAATGCTTGTTGACCAAACTTAAATATATATTCCACCACATTAATTTTTATGGTTTCACTATATACTATTAGTTTTAATCATTTCAAGGCAATAAAGCTATTAAGACGAAGGGGTGTTAAAGACAGAGAACACGAGGAAAATCTCTATTAAGAGAGAGAATAATAAAAACAGTAATTAAGAAGCCAGAAAATAACGATGCTGCATTTAAATTTTGATGATAGAAGTTTATTAGAAATCAAAAAGCCAAAAAAGAGATTCAGAAATTTTTTCGTGTGATTGAAGAAACTAAATAGCGTAGAATTTACGGTTACATCTAGGTATTTCAACTGATAAATGATGAGGCCATGCCATCAATCCAAATTTATAAGGTCTAGATATCAAAGAGAAAACTTTATTCGAACAATAACAATGAAAATATTCATAGAAAAAGAAACAAAGATTTTATGTTACGCTTGTAGGGAAAATGACTGAAGCCGAGGTTCCTGTTTAAGACTAATGACATACCTGATTCTTTGGGTCATATTAAGAATATATATACACACACACACACACACACACATACACACACACACACACATATATATATATATGTATATATATATATATACCGTACGCCCATAACCGTACTGATGAGCTGTGATACAGCGAAACAGATCTGTCTTCGGATGACAATATATATATATATATATATATATATTTACGCTCTCACACCCTGATTGAGCACTCTGGAAGAATTGTAGACTTTGAAAAACAGTAGCTACTCTGGCATCTACGCATCGTTCATTCAGCAAAGAACACTGTCAGCTATTGGGCGTGTATAATGATATTATACACGCTAAAAGTCTGCCCCTAGCTCAAAGGTAGAATCGCCGACTGACGGGTTTCAATCCTGGGTAAAAGGCAATCGGCTGTCTAACCGTACTGATGAGCTGTGATACAGCGAAACAGATCTGTCTGCGGTTATATATATATATATATATATGTATAAGCCATGTATATCTGTGAAACATTAAGAGCACATGTTTGCGTAGGTTTGCATATTTATTTAGAAGCCAACGAAGAAAAAATAGATTGTATATTGAAATTGAAATCGGCTTATTTACCAGCGAAAAGGAAACTGCTTTCCTCTTTTTTGTTTTGTTTGCTAAAATATTTGCCTGTTTTGTGCCGTTTTTCTTTGTTTCGTTAAACAGACGATTATATTCTGACGTTAAGTAAGAAAAATTAAAGTGTAATTAAAAATAAATTCGCCAATGATTTTTTTTTTGCAATTAATTTAGTGTGAAGACTGAAAATTGCCCATCTATGTGGCTTTCTCAGCGAGCTTAATTAAAATCGTTAAACACATTAATTAGTCCAAGATCACTGAGTTTAGAGAAATTCGTTTTATTTTATCTATTTGTTTATTTCAACGGAATTAGGAAAATAATTTTGACATCGAAAATTATACTATTTATTCAAATTATCAACTTCCTTAATTGTCATTGTCCTATCTGCAATTTTCATGTTTTCTTCTGATGTTTTCTCCATTTCTCTCTTTGCTTTCCTTGCGCTCCCATTTTGATTCACTTCCTCCCCTTTCCCCTTTTAACAAGAGAAAGGGTAAAAATGATTCTTGCTATTTTATTAACAGGCGACATTTTTCTTGCAAATCACGCAAACACATGCACTTACATTTACTTTCTTCGTATTTTCGGTGCACTTCACTTTTTGTTCGTTTATTGACATGTGCATTTGTTTATTAATTAATGATCTTAACTTTTACCATAGAAGATATTAAGAATAGATATTTACAAAATATTCACAAATAGATTTCTTCATATCTATATCGCAACATCCGTAATTATAGATTCATAAATGCTAGTCGACCTGTAGAAAAGCTGCCATACTTCAGAACGGAAGTAAACGATTTCTTTGTGAAGTTGAAAATTGTGTTCACGCACGCACATGCACTAATATACCGACATCGCAATGTAGCTTCCCTGTATCTCTTCTACAAATACTTTCACGGCTTCTGTTCCGATGGACTTAGCTCTCTGTTGCCACATATACATGAATTTACTAGTGCCATAAGATTAGAAACTAGGTCCCACACAAATTCTTCTCCATCAGCTTCTTTTCTCGCACTTCCCGCCCTTAGAATTCCCTTCCGTTTATTTGCTTTCCGGACAGCTACAATCTCTAAGAATTTAAATGTAAAGTCAATAGTAATCTCCTATCTCACTAACTGCATCCTCTCTCTTTGTCTCTCTCTCTCTCTCTCTCTCTCTCATGCTCTTTTCTTTGTCCACTCAACTCTAATCAGTATTTTCATCCTTCTCTTTCCTACTTCCTGACACCCCCTATAACTTGTCACTCTTTCTCATAGCCTTCTTCCTATATAACCCCCTGCGCACCAGTGGCAGTAAACTGCCTTGCTTTGGGCGATATGATTAAAAATTAAAATATTATGATGCCTGCAAAATAAGCACTACCCCTGAAGATGGAAGACATTATAATAATACCTTCATAAAACTTCGGTGTCGGTATGATTGAAACAACATTGCTCAGTTATGTTGGGAAAAAAAAACTCTATATTAATTCTATTAAAGATCTATGTTGCTCTTG
The DNA here is from genome assembly GCA_037127315.1 of Ascarosepion bandense. Classification (NCBI taxonomy): domain Eukaryota; kingdom Metazoa; phylum Mollusca; class Cephalopoda; order Sepiida; family Sepiidae; genus Ascarosepion; species Ascarosepion bandense. The sequence goes on from JBBBDQ010029427.1 coordinate 76,331, forward strand.
AGCACTTTATGACAAAAACCCTGCTTGCTTAAAATGCCTCCCTATCAATAAACTACTGAAAAAACAAGAATTTTGGCACTAAGCACCATTACAATACTATATATATATATCCTCTTGATTATAATAAAGCCGTTGTATATATATATATATATATATATATATATATATATATATATATGTATATGTGTGTGTGTGTGTGTGTGTGTGTGTGTGTGTGTGTAATGGTATTTGTGTCGTTACACATGTTTCAAGTCTAAAGTTGACTCTCTTCAGATGAAGAAATTTCAAGTTTCACATATCGAGATTCATTAAAAGCCTCACATACACGCAAAATTCAAATGCGATAAAATAACACACACATACTAAATTCTAATAGTATTCCAAAAACAATAAAAAAAGAAACTAGATGACCCGTTGAGTAGAACAATCAAAATCACTGAAAACTATTTTGAAGTATAAAGACGAAATCAAATTTCGCGTTCAACTTATACAGCAAAACTTTTCTGAGAACCCGAGAGGTTATGCCAGGATTCGTCATCGGAGGCCACAATTTAAGCAATATAAGGTACGCAGATGATACAGTGCTGATAGCAAACACAGAAAGAAAACTACAAGATTTCCTACAGAAGGTAGCTGAAGAGAGTGATAAGAAAGTACTACAAATAAACGGCAAGAAAACCAAATGCATGGTCATCAGCAAAAAGAGCATCCAAAAATGCCAATTACATGAGAGGGACTCTAAAATCAAGCATCTACAGTAATTTAAATACCTAGCGAGTGTTCTAACAGAAGACGGAAAGTGCGAAACTGAGACCCGAAGGCAAATGGGCATGGCGAAAGAGCATTCCAGAAGTTGAGTAAAGTATTAAGAAACAGGACAATTTCACTAGAAACAAAGAAGAGAGTACTGGATTGCTATGTGATGTCGGTTTCTTAATATAGCAGTGAATATTGGACAATATCTTCGAAGAAGAAGGAAAAAGTTGAAGCAGATGAAATGTGGTTCTACAGAAGGATGCTGCGGATATCATGGACCGAGCATGTGAGCAATGATGAGGTTTTAGAAAGGATGGAGACGAAAAGGAAATTAATACTGAGCATCAGGAAAAGACAACTAAAGTTCCTGGGACATTCAATGAGGAAACAGGGCTTGGAGAACCTGATACTAACAGGCCAGATAGAGGGGAAAAATACAGAGGAAAGCAGCGGATAATATATTTGAAGGACCTGATCGAACGAGGGTTGCATAGTGAAAACAAGAGAAAGCGTGCTAAGAGCCACCAGGGACAAGGAGATGTGGAAAGCCATGGTCGCCTACGTCCTGAAAGCACTTGGCACACAAAAGAACAAGAAGAAGTGAAAAACGAAATTTATAGCCAACGGAAGGTGACGGGAGAGATTTAACGCGCGAGAGTGAAAAAAAAAAAAACTCCAACCACACACATGTAATTTTTTACCTGCACACCACTTGGCTTATCTATTTATACACGATACCTTGGCCACCAGAAAAACAAACGGCTCTCGATATGTGAAGTCCCAAATTTATTCGTTCGAAGAAGCTCAACTTCAGACTCGAAACACGTGTAGCGACACAAATACCAATATGGACACTTAATATATCATGCAAAAAGCAAGTAATATAAATAATAATAATAGCAACAATAAATCTACACTTTAAACAAAAGGCTCACGACTTCTCGCACTTTTTTTCCTTTATACTAATTTCTCTCGTAGGTACATCTATTTCTGTTATATATATGATATGGCAGCTGTTATGCTCATGGCAAAATACACAATAGCGATCTAGCGTAGGGTCAGTCCATTCTTCTTCTTCTTCTTTTTTTGTGCCGTGTCCCTTCAGGACATAGGCGATCATGGACTTTCACTTGCTCTGTCTCTTGTTGCTCTCAGTAATTTTTTTTTTGGTATCTCTTCCAAGCCACGATCTGTCAGCCACTTGCTCAGACCTAGCAAGTACGTCTCGAGCTGTTTTCTCCTGTCACTTCTTCCATTTATCCGACCTGTGTGTATCAAGTTCTCTAGACCTTCTTTCTTTTACGTGTCCCAGGAAGGTTATTTGTCTCTTCCTGATATTTAGTATCAGTTTTCTTCTCGTTTGCATCCTTTCCAACACCTCATCGTTGCACACGTACTCTGTCCATGGTATCCTCAGCGTCCTTCTGTAAAACCACATTTCTGCTGTCTCAAGCCTCTCCTTCATCTTTGTTATGTGGCTCATTAAACTGATTGTTCGACGGAGCTCATATTCCTTTGCCTCTGGATTTTGATAGTGTTATGAAAATTGATCTGCTTAGGCCCTCCGGTATATTGTCACTGCTGTAGATTTCGTTTATTATTTCTGTTAGTCTGTCAACGGCAAAGTCTTCTAGGGACATCAGCATCTCTATTACAATCCTGTCTGGTCTCTCTGCTTTGTTTCTCTTTAATTTGACCATTGCCGATTTCACTTCGGTCTATTCGTAGTTTTATGCATCATTGGTTGCTCTCTGTTTCGTGGAAGAGATCTCCGATTTACTCGTCCCATCTCTGAAGTATTTTTTCTTTTTCTAGTATTAGTGTGCCATCTTTTGCTTTTATACATCCGGTTGCTGAGCATGTCTTTTGCCCTGTTAGTTCCTTTGTTTTCTTGTGCATTTCTCCATTATTTGTTGTGCTTCATTCTCTCTACTTCGGCTCAATTGTTGCCATCTTTCTATAGCCTGTCTATATATGCGACCTTATATTCGGTTCCTCACGCTCTTCGTATACATTTCCTGTAGGTTCGGGTCATTCATGAGTCTATTGTCTTGCGCTGTGTTAGATTTCCTTAATTTTATTAGTTTTATTCTTAGTTAGCATACGACTGGCAGATAATCTTTTCCGCAGTCCGAACTTGGTTGGCTTTGCAGTAAACGATTTCATTTCTGAATCTCTTGTTGATAGTAATCTAGTCCATTTGTTTTTAGTTTGTCCTCCTGGACTTCTCCACGCCCATAGTGTTCTTGGGGGCTCTTGGAACCAGATGCTGGTTATTATATGGTTATTCGCTGTGCACCATTGGAACCATTTCTCTCCACGCCTATTGTGGTGTCCTAGTCCGAAGTTGCCTACCGTTTCACCTTCTTTTCCTTGGCCAACTATGGCATTCAGATTTCTCATAATAATTCTGATTTCTTGTGACTTGCATTGTGTCTTGGCAAAATCTAGCATTGAGTAGAAGGATTCGATTTCTCCGCTGTTTGGCCACCTCGTTTCACATATGCCTAGAATGTTAATATTCAATCTAGACATCTCGTGCTTCACGTGCATATTATCATTATACACGCCCAATAGCCAGGGTGCTCTAATTCATTACTAAATGAGCAATGCCAGAGTAGATACTGTTTTTCAAAGTCTACCATTCTTCTAGAATGCTCGATCAGGGTTCAAATTACAATGTTTCATCAGGTAGGAAACGCTATTTTTTTTTTAAATTCGCTTCTTTATATTGGTAAATTTTTGTGTTCAAGGTAAAGGGTGTAGGAAAAATGAGAAACCAGAATGTGTGATCGTAAAAGGGACACTGAGAGGATAAAGAGCAAAAAGAGGAAAACGGGAGAAAAAGAGAACTAAAAGAGATATAGTGACAGGATCAAAGAAAGAGGCCAGGTTTAAAAGTAGGAAGTGAAGTATAATCATCTACAACATTTGGGTAAATTCATAGCTCTCTTTCTATATTGAGCACTATTTTAAATTAATGTTTTGAAGGTTGTTAATTTTTTCTTCGTTCTTTCAGTTTGAGTTTGAGTTTTTTTTAATGGCATATAAACCACTGTAGGTTATTTAATGCCAAAAAGGTGGGGGGTTAAGGTATTTTTTAAATGTTCAGTTATAGTGGGAAGGGTGATTTATAGTGGGAAGGGTGATTTATAGTGGGAAGAGTGATTTAGACAGATTTTAATGAATTTTTTGTTTTTATTCTTTTTTATTTTAGAAAGTACAAATATGAAATGTTTACCAAACTGTTTCACTTTGATTATATTTTTATCACATAAATATCATATTTTTATGATAAAGCTTTAATCAAAGTGAAACATGTCAAATTCATAAACGGTTCCTATTTGTTATTTATCTTATCCTATCGGATTCCGATCTATATTTGATCCCAACGTATATATATATATATATATATATATTCACGAGGATACGTGAAATTTCTCTTAGGGATTTCCTGTAGAAATGGCCATACATACTTTATTTCATAATTGGCTCTGTAATTTAAATATTAATTACATTGAGCCCTTCACCTTGATCATTTTTTTAATATTAATGTAATTAATGTTAATTAGGATAAGTTCTTTGGGATTTATCTTCCTGCTTTTCTTTTTGGATTAAAGTTTTATATTTAAATATATATATATATATATATATATATATATATATATAAGGGTACATATGTGTATTTACGAAGGCACACACCGATATATAAATATTTATCTGCTGTAAATAGAACACTGCTCAGTGTAATATAACACAGCTATGAAGTATATATTAATAAATAAACATATTATCCTATCTTTAAGGCACGACTCGGAGTTTCTTGCTTTACGCAATCATCAAGTGCATATTAACACAGTAGGGGAGGATCATTCACACTTTTTAATAAACAGCTCTAATTGTATTTTTCTGTATCTCCTAAGTTCGTTTCAGTTTTGGAAATTAAAAATTCTTTCTGTAAGTAAATAATGGATTTTGATAAGAAAACTTATTGATTAAGAAACTATTAACTATTTAATATATATTTAGTACTTCCACAGGTGCATAGAATATATCTGCATTAATCAGAGATCTTTCTTTCTCGCTGAAAATATTCAATTACAGTAAAGTTATCGTCAACGTATATGAGTATGTATGCACATAAATCTTATTTTTCCATTTCAATTTACGATAACTGAAAAATCTAGGTGCCCTCTTGCTTATTCAGATGATTTTGTCGTTCCGAACGAAACGACTGATGCATTTAAAATAAATGAAAATATATTCGTATAAAACTATTGTATTCTATTAACATATTTCCGCACAGTTTCACAGCCAAGAATACCACCAATATTCTTCCTAGCTGTTTAATATACACCTGGGTATAAACTGAACACGGCTAGAAAATAAACTTGGAGGTCAAAAACATAGAAGTCTTTTTCCCCATTAAATAATGTACAGACTGTGTAATGGATAGCGGCTTAAAATAAGAAATCAGTCACGTTAGTTGCATTTACTTAGACACAAATACTCTTGAGAAAACTATGAACCTTTCCCTTTTCCCGAAGCTAAGGGTTAAATAGGAGTATTGCATCAAGAAAAATTATAGTTATTATCAGAAAACTGTTAATGCAATATTCACTCGCAAATAAAAAGAATCATTTAAATATGTTTCAATTAACCCACAGAAAATTTGACAAGCTGTTTGTTTAACGACCTATCAATCTTTACGGGATCATTTAAGGTCATAACCAATGATTTTTGGGTAAGGTTATTTTTATTTTTACAATATTTTTCGAGTATCAAGATTCATTGGGATTTGTTTTTAAGAGCAGGGTCCCCAAGTCCTACCCTTGTTATTTAACCCATAACTGGAGGGAAGGGACGGATTGATACCTTTCTCAAGAGTACCAGTGCTTAAGTGAATGCAGAGTATTCAACTGGAATTCGACTCGGCTCACCGATTTCTCTTTCCGAGCCGATATCGACTGCACCACAGCGCACATCCGTTACTAAACGCTTACAGCACCTGGTATAACCAAGCGGTCACCTATCTAAATACTGACCAGGCTCAACGCTGCTTAACTTCGGTGATCGAGCGAGAACCGGTGTATTCAACGTGATAGGCCGTAAGCCTTTGACAAGCTGTAAAAAACAATCAATCAATCAATTAATCAATCTATAGAAGGATGATATGACTGTAATGTATGGAACTAATGTATGGAGCTAATGTATGGAGCTAATGTATGGAACTAATGTATGGAGCTAATGTATGGAACTAATGTATGGAGCTAATGTATGGAACTAATGTATGGAACTAATGTATGGAGCTAATGTATGGAACTAATGTATGGAGCTAATGTATGGAACTAATGTATGGAGCTAATGTATGGAACTAATGTATGGAACTAATGTATGGAGCTAATGTATGGAACTAATGTATGGAGCTAATGTATGGAGCTAATGTATGGAACTAATGTATGGAACTAATGTATGGAGCTAATGTATGGAACTAATGTATGGAACTAATGTATGGAACTAATGTATGGAACTAATGTATGGAGCTAATGTATGGAACTAATGTATGGAACTAATGTATGGAGCTAATGTATGGAGCTAATGTATGGAACTAATGTATGGAGCTAATGTATGGAACTAATGTATGGAACTAATGTATGGAGCTAATGTATGGAACTAATGTATGGAACTCTTAAACACGAAATAGTGTTAAGGGAAATGGAAACAAACGGACACATACTCAGAATCAGAAAGGCACCATTGAAATGATTTGTACCCAAAATGAGGAAAGCCTACTTACAGAATTTGACACTCACAGGTGATATCAAATTCAAAAGGGACAGCGGAAGGCACTGGATCATTTAATTGAGCATCTTATGCGTATGCATAACGGAGCGATGTTTGGAGGGGTGACAAAAAGTTAAACGTTACTAAAAGGTACAAGGGATAGGAGGTTGTGGGTAAACATGATTACCGATGTCCTGATGGGGCACTGCGTTCAGTACATAGAGAATTCATATTTCTCGTAGCTTCAACTTTCTATATTAAGAGGGAAAAATGATTCATAATTTTATAAACCAAGCTTAAAATATTTTCATGTTAAGTCTAAGTTGAACAACGTATTGATTTAAATACACTAAAATGAATTTTCAAAGATTGATATTAAAATTTCTGTACTCCCATTGAGTTGGAGCGCACTCTCAAATTGCCCGAATCTTGGAGTAGCAACTCATATAGGTTTCGGCCCGAATTTGCATCAGGATCGTCACCCTCTTTTTTTATTTCCTCTCTCCCCTCTGATGATGGCGGTATAGATGGCTGTGAAGGCCCAAGCTACTTTTAAAGAGTATTCAAAGAGAATTTAAAGAGGTCATCCACGTGAATTTCATTTAGTGGGCAACACTGAGTGACGGAGAAGCTCACACACTTGGCCAGAAGCGCCTCCCTCTCTACTCAAATGAGATTGAGACAGCCCAGATTAGGCAGATCTGGTTGCGTCGAGCTGTTGGGTGCATGGTCTGTCAAGTTCCGCTTTGGTTACACACGCGTGATTGACGCTGCTCTCTTCCTTCTCTCTGTTCGTTGAAATCGTGAAAATGTTTGCTTATTCAGGCGTTGAGGGTATTCAGAGATAGATCTCATTCGGTCTGGACCCTCCTCCTCGACCTTACCATCATGGGTAAGAACTCATACATAGTGCTGTAAGTAAAAATGTTGGAGCATTCTTCCTTTTTTGACAACTCTTCAAAGAGTTGTTTTTAACAACGGTCATGCAGTCTGGAGGTGACATATCCATTAAACACGTGTCCTAAAATAAACTTTGGATAGAGAAGTATCAAATCAACACATAAGCTATAAAGGTACTACCTTGAGGGGCTCTAAAAATAACAAACCACTCACCTGTAGTGTTTCTGGCAACAATGTTCCGTGAACATCTGACACATAGTTTATTCTGTTCTGCTGCAATTCCTACGACATGAAAACTTTTATTTGGGCTGGATGATATTTGTTCTATTCTGCACGCTTTGCCAAAAATAAGTCAACTTCCCTGGCCCGCAGGATCGCCAGACTTGTTGCAAATCAGCGATTTCATCACACGAATCTTGACCCATTCAGTTAACCCACCTGCCACACCGGCAGTAATTTTGTCAAGTGTGAAGATACTGGAAAAATGCATTGCGGACAGGTATACGCCATCTGTTCGTTGTTATGCATGCGAAATTCTATGCTTGTGTTAACACCTAAGGACGAGATGCAAGGGATTATTATGGCCTTTGATTAATGATAATACACATCTTTATATGAAACCTTGAAGATAATAATATACGTATGAGATTTTTATTGCTATCGATCTATATTCGAGGGGCGAAATCTGATTTGATTCATTTATTCATTTATTTTTACAGCTTATCAATCCTTTTCGGGTTATAACTAGAAAATATTTTTAAATTGTAGGAATTTTCATTTGATGGGAAAAGATAATAATGATTTAATGATACAAGTCGTACTAATTAAATCGTAGCTGGGGAGAGAAGAGGTGGACTTGTACCCAAGGTTATTTGCGCGTGAATAAATATAACGAACCCAACGGGAAATGGAACTCAGCTCTTTGATTAACAATTACACTACTTCCATATACAAGCTTACAGCATCTGTTATTCTCAAGCGGTAGCCCATCCAGGTACTGACCAGTATAGTCGTTGCTTAACTTCAGTCATCGTACGTAAACTGATATTTGAACGTGATGTGGTCGTAAGCTAATCTAATTGACTACGAAGAGGCTTTCCCGATCATGCAAGGTCTGAACTGTGCGTTTAAGCGAAGTCTCACTTGTCATAGATTTCTTACAATTTTTCTATTAGTTAAGTTTTTTATCTAATTTTTCTTGCGTTCTTAAAATTATTTTTCTTTTCTGGACATTAATGATGTACTTTTTGCCATTGTGAAAGATAATTTCATTTTTACTTTTAACTGAATGTATGAATTTTTTTGTATGTATCTAGAGTTATAAGAATGTTTTATTGTTTAAAAACGTTAACCACATTGTGGCCGTGTTCATATCTGATGTTATTGAGTGTCGGCTTTTTAGTAAAAATGCTAATTTAATTTTTAGCCTCTTTTTTTACACGTGAATGAGGCTATTATATTAGAAAATGTCCTCTATTATGTTGCGAATGGAGTTCGGAAGGTCTCCGTGTTTATTTATATGAGACCTAATTGAAATGTGGTCCTAGAAATGTAACGTGAGTTTTCTTGTTAGGCATGTTGTTGTATATCCAGTTAAATTATTCATGAGAATGTATTGATCAGGAAACTAACTTATAAAAAAGGTGGAGTTCTACCTAAATACACACACACACACACACACACACACACACACACACACACACACATATATATATATATGCGTGTATGCGCGCTGTATGTATATATATATATATATATATATATGTGCGCTGTATATATATATATATATATATATACGCATTTTTGTGTGCTGTATATATATATATATATATATATATATATATATATATGTGCCATTCTTTCTTCAGACAATCAGATGTACGTATATCTTTCTTTTACCACTCCTTATATTCACGGAAGTACACATATTTTTAAGTATAAATACCCTAATGTATGTATTGCTAGAAATGTACTTTGCATCGGTTTACGCACGCACATGCATCAGATATTTTTCTATGTATGCATGTGTGTTTAACCAATTTGTTTTTTATTTTCATATTTAACAAATTTTTACTCTGCTTGCACACACACACACACACACACACACACACACACACACACACACATATATATATATATATATATATATAAGCATATATCGAAATATCTGTGCACTTTTTCTTTACGTTATTCTTTTTACTCAAATTACTCTGCTCTTTACTTGAAAAAATAATTTGAGTGAAATTTGTATCGATTTATTTTATAAAAGCCACCATTTACTGTCGTAAATATATAAGAAAAAAACATTTCATCTCTGCAATCGACAGAAAGAAATTTTTCTTCTATCGACAATATTTTGAAGAACAAACGCATAAATTACCCTCTCAGTCGAGTGATTTTATACTCTTCACATTGTGTACAACTTCTGTATTTTCTTCATAAAAAAGCGATTCCCAGATGTTGATTTTAAGAGTCTGCCAATAAAAATCTTTTTATAAATTTCAGAAAAATAACTGTGTTTGAGTTAACTTTTATTTCCGTAGAAGTTTTTTTTTCAAGAGGCGCAAAGAATATTGTTTCACATGTGTAAATAATAAGTAATAAAGGCACAATTTTCGGAGAAGTTTCAAATTGGTGAAAATTCAAATATAAACCAATAAAAAAAAGTACGTATTTTCTTCACAGATTCTTGTAGAGTCGGCGAATTTAAATTATTGCTCTCGGGAATGGTAGATTTTCGATCCATTAAATTGGCTAAGAAAAATGCAAAACTATAATTCTTATTCAGGGTTCCCTTGGGGCCTCAAGTACCGCGAACGCTTTTTAGAAGTTCTTTATATATATATATATATATATATATATATATATATATATATATTCTCTGTGTGTATGTGTCTAATAAAATATTTTATTATGCTTTGTGCCTAAATTTGAGTAAAACGTTTTAAAATTCCTGTCAGTGCTTTCAAACGTATCCTTTCAAATGACTTAATATATCTATATACGTGTGTGCAGGTTCTTTAACTAAATGTTGTTTATTAATGTACTCACGACAATCAGAATATCTAATGTTTTGTGCTGAAATATGATCATATTTTACTCTTCTTTGTCCGTTTATCCTTAACACAGATTCGCTGATAAGGTCTCACTTTGATTCTCACAAATCTACAAGACAAATTGTCGGAACGTCAACAAACATTAAAGTCAACTTCCATATCTTCTTTCTTCAGCCCGTTGGAAATCATGGCTCTTAAATACTTTCTGTCCTTTGTAGCCCCTATTAAGTTTTATCTTTCCGCCATTGCTTTCAATCTGTTCTGCCATCAGTTTACACACGGTAGGTAGGTTACTCATTGCTTTTCTCTGGCCCTCTTGCCTTTCTTCTGTCCTGTGATTATGAAATTCTCTCAACCCTCTTTCTTAATAATAAAAAATTTCGACTGTCAATTTCTGATTCTTAACGTCGTTTTTGTTTTTATTTTTCTTAAAACCCCCTTGTTATTCACATGTACACTCCATGGTAGACCCAGAATCCATCTTTTAGTACTACACTTCTGTTGCCCTAAGTCAAGATATTTTTCAGAATTCCATACCATATATTAGGGCCGTTATTACAGAACTGTTATATTTCCTAAAGATACTCTTCTTCTTCTTCTTGTTCTTCTTGTTCTTCTTCTTCTTCATGTGCCATGTCCCTTCAGGACGTAGGCAATCATGGACTTCCATTTGGCTTTGTCTCTTGTCGCACTCAATAATTATTCTCTTGGTATCTCACACAAACCCCGCTTCACCATCCATTTGCTCCGGTCTAACAAGTATGTTCTGCGTTGCTTTCCTCTGTCTCTCTTTCCTTCTATCCATCCTGTGAGTATTAAATTCTCTAGATGCTCCTTTCTCATTACATGTCCCAGGAAACTCATCTATCTCTTCCTAGAGTTTCTGCTTCAGAATCATTATTTTTTATGGATATTTTCGATTCTGTTCATATTCATAATAGTTCTGGATATCGTTGTAAGTATTTTGATATTAAGACTGGATAAATTGCTTTGAGGAGGCGCGGTGGAGTCATGGATAGTGGCTTGGATTAAGGAAGCAGAGATCCTAGTTCTAATTCAAGTCGCGTTCATTGCATTCATTTACGTTGTAATATCCTTGGGAAATAGCTATTGATAAATATAGCAAATCGGGTTCTATAGTAGTAACAGGTCTAGGAGAAGGACTGGTTTTAAAATGCTTTGGATAATATGTGGATATGTTAAGCAGTTAGTAGATAATATTGTATGCCTGTTTTTTTATTGAGTGTAGTGTAATTGGTTTTGTAGTTATTAAACTTTTTATCTTTCTTGCTTGGGGTGAATTGATTTTTTTAGTATAAAATAAAAATTATTTCTTTATTGTTACTAGATTTGATATTTTAGCTTAGATGAAAGTGGCAGGTCTGGATCTCAGGATCTAAGAGTATTTTCTGTAATAACGTCTGCTTTGTACTGGTGACAGTCTGTTTATATCCTTGAAGCATAATTATTTGCACAGTTCTTTTTGTATAACGATCATGTCCATTTTTATCATTTATGATTATTTTGTTTGTTTGTATAATATTTAATGTTTTCTTATTTTATAAATTTTTTTTTTTGCCTTTTAGTTTATCTCTTGTTGCTTTTTTATTCTTTTTATTGGTCGCGCAAAAGCAAAGAGATCATATGATGTCAATCCTGCCTTGAATCGAATATCCTTACTGGAGATGAACAGGCAAATGTCATATCCATCATGTCGCTATGCAACTGTTTGGAAATAGAATTAAATCGGCTGCCATTTTTATATCTCTAATTATCTGACTGGTTTTTTTAACCAAATTTGTTCTGCCTTAAACACATATAAATGTTGAAAATTAAATTTAACGTTAACAACTCTAGTTATAGATTTGGTGGAGTTTAAAAGCGTTCCCATGACGCTGTGTGGAATATTTTCCTCCCTGCCGCTTCTTTCCTACAAATGCATCGCTTAACAATATATCGCTGTCTCCTTTCCAAATGGGCTTGCGACCATATCACGTTGAAACACCGGGTCGGGCCTGGCCAGTACCTAAATTAATGACTGCTTAGAAATACGAGGTACTGTATGCTTGGATTTGCGGATAGTATAATGGATAAAAGATCTAAATTTGAAGTTGAGGTTCGTTATATTTACTTATGTTCCTTGAGAGAGAGCAAGCATCCACCTCTTCTTCCCCGACCAGCTATAAGTTAATTAATAGGACTTGTATCCTTAAATCGTTATTATCACAAAAACATTCTTACAACCTAAAAAGATTTTGAATAACCCGCTAAGGGTTGATACGCCGTAAAAAACAAATCACTCATTCAATCCACAGCAAACATTCAGATGAACTGCATTCAACGTAGTAAAATCACTTGTATGCCCTTCGTATTCTAATCTTACTGGTAATTCTAATCAGGTTCTTTTCAAGAATTCCGCTCTTGGAATCAGGCTTTCACAGGAATGGTTCACCAACAACATAATCTTAATTCCTTCATGTCGACTGTTACATATCTTAGAAATTGCCATAATGATTTCTTACTTTTCCATTTATATCACACGCCTTATTTCGTATCCCTTTATCTTGAGAATGGTATTGAATGAACAATAGTGTAAAAAGATAACAATTAACACAACGTATCTTAATTTGATTGCCATAGTTTAAACGAAAGAGGAAAATATATAAAAACTTTTTTATAGGTAATATGGTATTTACATTATTTATATTGTTCGGGTTATATTTAGTTAATATATTATGTTTGAAAACATGACATTTATAATTGGATAACAGAGTATCTACCCTATATTGTAAAACAATGTCATATATATTTTTATAGGTCAATGAACCTGATCTCCCTTTTTAAATATTAGATATTGCGATGAAATGGTAACAAGAGACATTACTTAACTACTAAGAGGCAAGGACACCTCAACGTGATGTAGTGGTTAGCAAACTTGTCTCACTAGGACAATTACGACTGAGTAGTGAGTCCGATCATAGGGAACCCCATATTTTTCTGCTTATTGCCACATCTATGGTGTGCTTAGAAAATCACCAAAGTCACTGAGAAAATAATTAGTACCAATAGGCGGACATGTTCTATAGATAATATCTAATTTGTATATAAGCAATCTATGTCTCTTCTATGTCTTACATACAATCACAACATTGCAGTAGCGGATGTGCGTTGTGGTGCGGTGGATATCGGCTCGGAACTAGAAATCGGGGAGCCAAGTTCAAATTCCAGTTGAATTCATTTCATTCACTAACGTGCAAATACCCTTGGGAAATGTATTAATCCGTCTCTTCCTTTCAGTTATGGGTCAAATAACAATACAGGTTGGGTTCTATAGCCATGGCTGTCAGCCAATCTACCGCAGAAAGTAATGGCAACCTACTGCGGGATAATCTTCTGCCCAATCAGTCATGTCTCTTTCGAGACATGATCGCCCAAGCGTGTTTTACCTATGGCACTTAACTGACTGATTTCTCTTCTATGTGTTGCATACAATCACAACATTACATTAAGAGTTGCTACTATGATTTCTGTAACTTGAAGGTTCTTTTTAGTTTTGCTTACAGCATAGATGGGGCTTAGGCCATTAAGCCCCATCCACCTTTTCGTCTATAGCTGTCCTTCTCCTATATTGGTTACCAACCAAGGCTAGAAAACAAAGTTTTTCTTGTTACGAAAGCTCTACTTGAGGGAAGAGTTAAATTCCTAAATTTTGAATGATTTGTACGAAAGTGAGATCAATAGTCTTGGTTAGAATTTGAACATGTCAATCCTAATCTCCGATGAGTGCTACATTACGCGCACAAAAGGAAGAAAATAATTTTTCATTTTGCTTTGTTAGTTTACTAGTAATGATTTAAAAAAATATTTCTTACATTCAACAATAGAACTAATTGTATGGATTAAAATTTCTAGATTATTGATGCAGAAAATATAGCGAATCCAATTGCAAAATTAGATATATACTGCTTTTTTTATGACGCGAGTCGCGTTAGCTTTCTTTGGATATTTTTACTTTTAATGTTTTAAAAAGGATAATTATTTCTTACATGCGACAATAGAGTTAATTGTATATCCAAAAATCTTAGATTACACATGCAGAAAATATAACGAATGCAGTTGCAAAATTACTTCAATATTGCCGACATCTTCTTCACGGTTACGGATAAAATAATAATTAAATAAATAAAAAATAGCGTACAACGTTTTTAAATGATATTGAATTGTTCCGCCTACTTTAACATAGGCACATATATATGGATGATGCAAAAATTGACAACGCAGTTGTTTTCACAAGCAACTTTAATTCCATACGGTTTATGGCCATATCATGCTGAAAGATCGGTTTCAATCTATCACCAAAGTTAAGCAACGTCGTGCATGGATGGGTGACGCTTAGGAATACAAGATGCCGTAATCTTGGATGTGCGGGTAATGAATAATGACTCAGAATCGTTATTTGGAAAGCCGAGTTCCGATTCCAGTCGTGCTTGTTTTATTCAATTACGCGTAAATACCCTTGAGAAACGTATGAATCCACATCTCCTTCCAATTATGGGTTAATTAATAAGACGTGTATCACTAGTTAATTACTCTTTCACCGAAAACATTCTTATATTCGAAAAAATATTGTGTGGCTTTAAATAACCTGTAAAAGATTGACAATTCATAGAAAAACAATAAATCAATAATTTAATGTTCACGCATATCTAAGGTGATCGTAGTTCTGCAGAGATTTCATTTATTTTTAATATTTGCAAATTACTGTGACTTCTTGTAAAAATGATAGCGTTTTCCTATCACGTCCTCCGCGTTTAGAATTCAGAGTGAGGCTTTCTCCAAGACTGTCTGCAACCAAAACTAAGAAAAACAATTTAATTCTGGAATTTGGGATCTGGGAAGATAAACAACTGATTCATGCAATTTTTCGAGTGCACTTTGCAAAAATAAACTCAACAGACTAATCTTGGATTTGAACTCTCATCCTCTGTTTCCATTTCTGTGCCGACGGCAGTTACACTACTCATACATAGGAAAATCTATAAAGTGTCTTTGAACTTTATTCTGCTCTTTATTACTTTTGCTTGCATCGTCATTGGTGACTGTTTGACAGTTGGGCGCATGTTTAAAAATAAGATGCACTTTCCTCACTGTTGAAATTTGTTGTTTAATATGTGACAAAGGCAATGGTTTTATTGAGGTGTGGAATATCTGTAACTTGTGTAAATGATGCAGTAGGTGCAAGCAAGTAATGGAAATGGTTTGCAAAGAAAAAAGCAATTATGAAAAATCTCAAAACTTTAAAAACTGATGTGATGAAGAAACTTTTTTCTTCAGAACAAACACAGAAACTGGCAGAAAAAATAAAGATGAATAAATCAACTCGTCTGAAAGAAGCATTAAAAGAGCATATACATTTAAGTAAAACAAGTCTAGAAAGCAAGAAAAATAAACAAAATATTAACTGTAAGAAGACAGAATTCATTTTTTTTTGTTGCAAAAAAAAAAAAAAAAAAACAGCACTCACTACCAAGCAGTAGCCTAGTGTATTAAAAGGTTGGTTGATGAATTTAGTTACATAGTAATTGTGAGTTCAATCCTGGGTAAGAGTACTTAGACTCGGAAGAATCTGGACGAAACAATAACTGAGAATTGCTAAAAATAAGAACTCAATGAGATTTTTTTTTAATCATATCACCCCAAGCAAGGCGGTGACGCCACTGATGCGCATGGGGTTACTTAAGTGTAGAATGATTGGAAGAGAGAAAGCCGGAACCACATCCTAAACAAGAAACAAGGTATGAACCTCTTCACCTGCTCAAAAGACGTGGGTGGAGTGTGAACCGGGCGATAGTTAAGTCTATCTACTCAAATTAAAGTCTATTTACTCCAATTAAATATCCCTATACAAGGGTTGAAGAACGAGAACAGTCTACCCCTGTAGATTAAATAATAATTTCAGTTCGGTCCCTGTAAATTACCCGGCTTGTCATACACCTAATGACAGCCGGAGGGCACAAAAAACTTAAACTTGGAGATAAAAACAACAAAGGTAAAGATACTAGTTCTCATGTTAGTATTTTATACAATGATAATTTCTCGTTTGAGAAATTCAAACAGTAACATTGAATAAGTTAGAAATTAAAAAATTAAATCTTAAATTGGGCAAGATTTTAAAGTCCAGATCATTTAATTAGTTTGTATTAACAGTATTTTGAGTATATTATTTTGGAAAATACGTTTCTGGGGATCGATTTTTTAAAAATTATTTATAGAAAAGGCAGAAAACGGTATGAAGCAGCGCAAAAAAGAAAAGTCGATGATGCATACTAGAGAGGTATAGATATTTTCAAGGCTGAAATATTAACTTTCCTTTAATTTGCCCACCATTTTCTTTTTATTTACTTGTGCTATTTTAAAGTATTGTCTTGCAGTAGATTTTTTTTCTTTGTGGTTCTCTTATTATTTGTCATTTCTGAGTAGAACCAGGTTGGTTGTGAGCGCTGCAGGACGCTGCTTATGCCAGGGGCTTAGAGACAACAATACGAGTCCTGTCCGTCAATGATAACTCGAAAAGTAATGGCTGGGTTTACGATAGATCAGAAATGGGAGCCGTCTTTATGTTTCTTTTTTTTATGAATAGTGATGTTCACGGCAATTGAAAGTGGATCATTAACGACGGATAGAAAAGAGGGCAAGAGAGATAATAGAGCCCTGGGGAACACCACAATTGATAGAATGGAATAATGATTAAAATGATAATAACAAAACTACCAAAAGAAAAAAAAAAGAACAGACGCTATACACACGATAAATAGAAGAAATATGGCGATGGGCTACTACAACGAAATACAAATGCGGCAAGGATTCGGGAGGTAACATCCCTGTGCAAAGGTCTTTTATACGCATAAGACATTTTTTTTCTGTTTTCATTTTTTATATTACCGACAATCAAAAGTCTGTCTTAAATTTGGGGTAAGGGTATTTCCTTGGACTCGGGTTTATTTCTCTGTAGAGAGATTGCGTTCGTGACTTAACGCGAAAAGGTCACCAATTGTCCTTGTTTGGCAAATATCATTCTTTTTTTATATTTTCCCTCCATTTTTTTCTGCTCATTGTGCTTCACAAACCTTTGAGAGACTGTAAAGATTCTGAATCTTTAAAAATGTTATTTGTTTTCAAATAACCTAATCGTACAAAAGTGTTGAGTCTTATGATGCGAATGTATAGTTTAAAATCTGTCTTGTTGATATTATAAAATGACTTTCTTGACCTACCAAATTGTTAAATAGAGCCATGAAAAAGAGGCTTAAATAAGGCCGTTACTTCATGAATATATAAAATAAACACATTCCGAAGAGCTTGCGCACTGAGAACACTGGTTCTGTTTTTTTATCACCGAGTTAGGTGTCGAGCGCGGTTAGATTGGATGATCGCTTGAGAAAAACCGGTTCTTGTTTGATCACCAAAGTTAGGTAGCGTCGATGCAAGTTAGTACTTAGAATGTAGAACTACTTGAGAACAACGGTGAGGACATCTTTCTTACAGATTTCGTTTGAATGCTAACTTAAACCTTTTGGAAATAAAAAGAAAACAACAAATCTGAATTCTTTAGTTAATTTTCAAGGAACATGACATAAGATAAAGTTTTACAAAACAAAAGTTATGATATGGAATTGAAATAAAAACAATGATGGCACCAAAGTAAATCCATCAGAAATCCGGAATGTTAGATGAGCAAGTTCTAAACACTTCAAATACTTTAATGTATAGGTCAGGTATAACCAATTTAGTATAAGAGACAAAATCTTCAGATCTAAACTGTCATATGAAGAGCATGCATGTAGTCCAATTCATTCAATAATCTTAAAACTACTGACTATGTTTTTATAAGAAATTTTACCCTGAACGACGCGGTCCTGGGCATGACGGTAAACCGCATCACGCAGCAAGGCCTCTGATTGGGAGGTTGTTGGGAGCATGGAACCACCGCTTATTTGCTGTTGTTTTCAGGTCCACCTTGACCCGGATTAGTAGCACCTGTTAGGGTTCCAGCTATGGGCAAATAGCTAACACCCAAACTGGGGTCAAAACATTATGAAAGTATAAAAATACACTTTTATTGAAATATATGCATAAAATAGATTTTTACAGAAAAATATACATTTTTGAAGGAAAAATATTACCAACGATACTTTTTTGAAGAAAAACATATTACCATAACACATTTTTGAAGGAAAAAATATTATCAACAAAACATTTCTGAATACAAAACTGGAAGACATTTTCAGTTTATTAATAAAAACAAAAAAAACTCAATTAACATCTGACTAATTCAGCCTTCTCACTATAATTGAACATCACAAAATTGCCTTAAAATCCCACCGTTTTGGCATTAAATAACCCACAGATGTTGATTTGCCTTTAAACAAAACATAAACACAAAACACTGAACGACGCCAAAATTTCATTCGAAATAAGTTACAGAGTCGATGGTAAGAGGCAAAGTTGATAAGGAAATGGGGAAAATGGCAGTTTATACTAGGTTTGAACAGATTAACCTTATAGTGATCAGGAAAGCATCGTTTTTGAAATTGGTTCCACGAAATATCAGATCGTGGAAAGAAGCTGCTCGAATGGCGAATTTGTGGTGAATACGGAATTAAAATGACTCTTACTTTCACTGTTTTCAAATTCTTGAGCCAGTGCTAAAATTTGTTTTTGATTAACAAACAAAGAGATTAGCTACGGGCTGTAGAAAAGATGTAAAATTTATTCTGAGCTCTAGAAAATAGAGTGACTAAGAAACTGAGAAAAAGTAGAAAGATGATGTCAAGTTTCTTTTTTATATACAAAGATAACGAACGTTAAATCTTCTTCTTCTTCTTCTTCTTCTTCTTCTTCTTCTTCTTCTTCTTCTTCTTCTCCTCCTCCTCCTCCTCCTTCTTCTTCTTCTTCTTCTTCTTCTTCTTCTTCTTCTTCTTCAGCCGTCAAAAAGAAAGAATGGCAGAGACGCATGCGTCTGTATAACCCCGTCAAATTACATTATCAGCTTCTAACTAGAGCTGAGAATTTCAAACAACTCTATACACCTCCATGGTTAAGTACGTTAAAATCTATCTTTTTATTCATGCTAAATACAACCGTATAATTTTTTTATGTGAAAATGAACTCTCTCAAGTTGTTTAAGCATTTTGGAATTTACTTCGTGTCCGATGATTTAATATGAACATTTTCTTTTTTTGACAATTCATCGAAACAACCAATCTTTAATGTTTGATTACTTGTCTTGAAACAAGCTACTGAGACTTCAAATGTGTAAAATTTGTAAATAAATTCCTTGCTTTGTTTCTTAAAAAATAACGTATGTTTCCTCGTCATTATCACTCTGTTATCACTAATGGAATACGAAGGTGTTACGCTACAATGTGCAGTGCATGGCGAGATTAGAACATGTGCAATTAAGGAATGTAGATTGTAAACTCGCCATGAAAATATTAATTAAGTAGGAATTTTTTTTTTAACTGGAAAGCAGTTCATTACCTACAAAGACGGGTATAGGCTTTTGAACTTTATCGAGACTGGAAAGTGAAGACTGCGCATATCTTGCTCGTATAAAGCAATAGTACTTCATTCTTCACCTGATCTGGCTCTCGTAAATCTAAAGAACAGTAGGAATAGTCAGGTACTTAGTGGAACAGTACAGAGAATTTAACATTTTTTCAGCATCTTTATCAATGTATTCTATGTACGAGATTTATGTTTTACATATTTTTCCTGTCGTTAATGAGATATAGGTCCTGGGTATAACGGTAAATTGCATCCAGCAGCAAGGCCTCTGATTAGGAGGTTTTGAGGAACATGGAATTACATCTTAATTGCTGTTGTTCCGCGGTCCACACTGACCCGGACTGCTAGCACCTGTTAGGGTCCCGGCTATGGGCAAATAGCTAACCTCCAAACTGGGTTCAAAACACTATGAAAGTATAAAAATAGACTTTTATAGAAAAATACACATTTTTGAAAAAAAATATTACCAGCAATACATTTTTGAAAGAAAAAAAATATTACCACTAATACATTTTTAATACAAAACTAGTAAACATCTTCAGTTTTTCTAAAATAAAAAATAATTTTTCATCAAAATCTGACTAAACCAACCTTCTCATTATTTCAGTAGCTTCAAGTTTTTCCTTCATTTTTGATGATATTGTCCAGCATTCACTGCCATATTGAAGAACTGACAACACATAGCAATCCAGTACTTTCTTCTTTGTTTCTAGCGAAATTGTCCCGTTTCTTAAAACTTTACGCAACTTCTGGACTACTTAGAGAACCGAATAGCAAGTTTAAATGATATGGTGGAAACTATGGTTTATAAGACATTTTTTTCATTGTCAAATACTGAGAATTTGATAGCTCCACATATGCAAGGAGATAATAGATATTTCTTTAAAAGCCTATATGCTATCATGACGCAGATAATCATCTGACTCTGGTTTTCTCTTGTATTATGTCAATTGCCATGACTTCTTCGAAAAGTTAACGGAAAGGTTCTTCACTGTCTTTTCCTAGATTGATTGCCACTTAAGGATAGAAACCAAGTCTTTCAAACTATTTAACCCATACATAGGAGAGAAGAAATAGATTGATCCCTTTCCTAGTATTGACGTAGCCTATACGCTACTCGCACAAGAACAATGCCTAAGTCACTTCGACCCTTGCGACTGTGGCACTTAGTCATTCTAGATTATGCTTTGTAAAAAGAACTGTCAATTTGTATTTTAAAGAATGATGTCATAATTAGAGAAGCCGTTACCAGTTCATTGTCCTTTAAGCATTTTTTGCTAGAACGGTGGGTACTGTAAAATTTTCAGCCCGACCAACAAGCTCTTTCAAATATCTAATTTTTATCAGATAATGGACAGTAGGTGAGACCGATAATTATACAATACGCATTCACATGATGTGAATATTGAAATATAAAGCTTTTTAACTGCTGACTAGTTTCAAGAAAATCCTGTTAAATTTAAATTTACGTTAATTATTTTGAATACTACTTTTATATCTGCGGTTTTATGGGAAAGTTTGAAACACTGACGACTTCTTATTTCCTAACACCGGGGAAAACCGAGGATTACATTACCGAAACATTGTTAAATAAGAAACAAAAATTATGGCAAAAGTTCGTATAATCTATAGACTAATGGCAATACTTTATCGTAGAATTACAGACAACATTAAATACGATTTGAAAGAGAAAAAAAGACAAAGAAGCAAATCGTGAACGAGACGCCTACAGGAATATGTAATATAGATTTACAAATATTAGTAGCCGAGTAATACACCTGACATTTTTATACCCTTTCGACTTTGAGGAATTTTCCTTGTGGGTTGAACTGAAATCAACTGATCAGACCTGTCAAGAACTGCAGATTGGTACATAAGACTTTTAACCTCCAGTCAAATTATTCCGCTAGCAAGTCAACCAACATATTTTCAAGAAGAAATATGTCCTCAAACGGAATGCACATTTTAAAAGATTTTTCTTTTCAAAGATATACCACAACTTTCAAGATATGTGTTGTTGAACATATAAAGACACACACACACACACACACACACACACACACATATATATATATATATATATATATATATAAAGAGAGAATGAAACAAATGTATGTATAAATAAACGTGAGTGTATATCTGCGTGTTTTATAAAAGAACATACACTTTTAAAAAATTGACAACTACAGTACAATGGCATTACCCGTTTCTAAGTGCCCCGTATGTGGTATTACCAGTTGTGCATGGAATAACTTTTTTTTTTCCCGGAGATAAGTAGTGACATTTACTACAAGGCCTAGAGATGCGCTAGAAAGAAAGAAAGAAAGAAAGAAAGAAAGAAAGAAAGAAAGTGACATTAGGGTCTTTTTCCATCAAAGTCGACATATTGCTTCAGAATAAAAAGCACTCACGGCAGATCTAATAATATTGAAATTCCTCGCATGGCAAAATCGAGAAATATTTTTGCAATTCGGATTTCAAGTGGCTACAGGGTTTTAATGGTTTCGAATGACATCAAAGACTTCGCTCTCTTCGTTTTTTGTTGTTGTTTTTTTCTTATTTTTCTTGGTTTTATTTTTGTCACATAACATTTTCTTTTACCTTCTCGTGCAATATTTCAGTTTTACCATTTTTCTCTTCCTTCTCTCTCCCTATCTCCTTTTGCATTGCACCTTTTCATTTCTTTTGCTGTCGTCTTTTCTTGAAACATTAATGTTAAAATCGGTCTAGTTAAATGTACACACACAGATCTCTCTCACTCTTTCTCTCTCCTCCCTCTCTTTCTCTCTCTCTCTTTATATATATATACATATATATATACAGACAGAATGCGTGTGACTTCGTGTACGTTTGCAGATTAAATGGATAAATATAACTACATACCTACAAATGCAGAAATATATAAATATGTGTGTGAGACAGAATCTTTGCATAAACGTATGCATATACATACATACAGAAATATAATAGAAAGGAAGTCCTTCCGAAGAATCATACACACACACATAGACGTACACATTCACACACACACGCACACACACACACACACACACTCACACACACACACACACACACGTGTGTATTTTTTGTTTCTACTTACCTCATATCTTCAGATAAAACACTATATGCCTTCCTATCTATATCAATCAAAGTGTACATCTATATTATTCCTTACACAGGTAATGTAATATAAATATTTAAATGTAAAACACACATACATTTATATGTAATTGCATATAGTTTCTATAATCTTCTCAAAAATCATAAATATACGAATCGTTGAGTAAATACATTCTGTTGTATGCAGATGTGCATATATATATATATATATATATATATATATATATATATTTCTCATAAAGAATATATATATATATGTGCGTGTGTGTGTGTGTGTGTGTGTGTGTGTGTGTGTATGAGTGTGTGTCCATACGATCAAACACATATAGATTCATAAATACATATCGCATGTATGTTTAGAAATGAATCTTTATATATCCATTTATCTATATTCAGGATAAACATAATGGGTTTGAAACTTTCCTCTTTGGAATGGAAACAAAGTACGTATTTCGATGCCATCTGCTCTATTAGCTGCTTGATAGATATCCTCTTAAATCCAATCTCACTAATGTTATTCGACATTGCATTAAGACAATCATGACAAAATTAACTCCAAGAAAGGAGGAAGATGTCGGCGAAAGGTTTTCATCAGAGGTCGGTCGATTACGTCATCCTTATTACAAAAATAATATGTCGAGCCTTTAGGGCGAAAATTTGACGGAAAAGTTTTCGGGGAAGTATTAGCGACGAAAGATTAAAAAAAAAATAAAGTAAAGAGTCTCCAAGTCATTTTTGAAATGTTTGGAAAAAGTCTTCTGATTACAAGTGTATGAGGGAAGGCATGGGGACGAGAAGCGTACTTGCCTGGTCGTAAGTACTTCTTGTAAAGTTTGAAAACGAATAATGGTGTATGAAAAGGTGAGGACGAAGGACATTCTCTAGTTTGCGGACAGTTTGGCTATATCCGCTGAAAAAAAAGTTCTCTTATTAGGAAAACATCAGTCGCTATCTCCTCAAATTTGAGTTTTTCTTGTTTCTATCTTCCATTCTCTCTTTTCTTTGAACAGTTTGTTCAGGAAAGTTGTTTTTAATAGCACAAGAATATTATTATCATTTCTATGTGATATTTATTAATTATGTCACGAGAATAACTTGACAAAGAATTCCCAAATATAGGGTAATCAAAGAATAACTGCCATACAGTTTTTGCTTCCTGAACGGACTTGTCTTGAAGCAAGCCACATAGAAAAAATACAATGTATTTGATATTTAGAGCACACAAAATTCTACAATGTTTAATCCATATCAGGGTATGAGTCTCGAGAAAGGAGAGACAAACTCATCGTCAAAATAATTTGAAACATTTATTTATTTACGCGCACATAAACAAGCACACATGGCACAGTCACGGACAAGCACACATCCCCAGATAAAGCAGATAGATAAAACAACAGTAATGAAATAGATCCGCTTCAACCCGGTCAAAAGTCAAACTAACGGTCAGGTCACACGTAGATAAACAACGCATTAAAGTAGACTGATACCATCAGACCAGAAAAGAGCCCCAACTATAAATCACACAGACACACACACACACACACACACACACACACACACACACACACAGTAAAATTAATGACAGCAGCAGCAGCAGCAGACAGCCAGCCAGTAATGACCATTCTTTGAAAGGCCAGCAACACACTCGGACACACGCTTCTCTACCATTCTGAAGACAAGATTTTGATCTCGAAATATTAATGTATAATAAATAGGTAATACCCAAAAACTTATTTATCTTCCTTTATTTTGCTCAACGCATTGTGACAGCCTTCAAGAAATAACCAAATATTTATTTATGTCTTTGGCGGACAAGCCATTCATATACTAACGAGATTAATAATTCTGAAACAGGTAATCTATATAATGTTTATATAAACCTCTGTGCAAATTAACTGAAACCAAAAGAATAATGTCGTCCTAGGATCTTTCACACTTTCTCTGATAGCGTATACGTTGTCTCTTGGTGATGATTTTCTTTTCCGACCGCATTTTCCTTTGCGTTTTGCGCTGATTGATCCAGTTGGTTTCTTCGCCTTGATGACACCACTGACCATTGAAAGGCTGACACCAAAAATATCCGCGATATCTCTGTAAGACATGCAAGTGTGTTCGTCCAACCTTACAATTTTCGCACGTTTCCTTGGAGTAACATCCAACGCAGAATAATAAAAATGATACAATTTTGATGCAGTCACATGAAACAATATTTTTCAGTGCCAAACAAATTTCATCATAAACACCTAAAATAGTTTCAGCTTACTGCACACAATTACAAATGATCTAATCTAAAGAAAAAAATGGAAATCGATTACACCCTGTCACTCTAGTGGTTCTAAAGCTGACCGTATAGTGAAAAAAATAAAGTAGTAGTCTCAAGTATGTACGTACATTATCAATAAGTCAGGTGTCACACGTGATACAGGCTTGGGCGATCATGTCACGAAAGAGATATTTCTGACTGGGCAGAAGATTTTCCCGCAGTATGTTGCCATTACTTTTTGCTGTAGACTGTCTGCCGAACCAAGTCTTTAGAACCCAATCTGTTATCTTATTTAACTCATAGCTGGATGAAGAAACGACGAATTCATACCTTTCTCAAGGGTTTTTTGTGCGTATGTGAATTCAACAAATTCAACGGGAAATCGAACTTGGCTCTTCAATTTCTCGTTCTGAGCCGATATCCACTGCACCACAACTCATATCCTATGAATTTCAAAAGTTATCATACTCGGGATGATTGTGGCGACAAGCTGCTATTGATTATAAAAATTTCCGTGGTATGCGTTTCAAGTAGCATCTTACAACTAAATCCAGCTCCAAGCCTGAGAATATGTGAAGTGCAAAAGCTGGCGCCTCGTAACCACCTACATGGGTAGAAACACTTCGACATCCCAGGAATAGCAGTTCAATTTGAGAAAGGAAAACCCTATTTTTAAATCCCTGCGGCTTTGCGTTTATATCCCAACATGGAACAGGCTATGAAAATATATCCAGCCTAAAAACAAGGATTGGAGCTCCGACCGTGGTTGACTGTGAACATGCAGCTTATTGTCTACATATGTAATGACTTGTATTCCTTTGGACTTTGTTGATGTGCCTAGAAGTGGGGACATGTAGTCTATGAAGCGCACGGCTTTCATATACTACCACCGAAGCCTATACCTTGGAGTGGTCACTCTAGTTTCACTAGCAAAGAACTGAATTTTGACCAGACAGGGGGCTACCTTTATCTAGCAAGATAAACAGATGACTCCTTATTATAATAATGTGGAAAAAATGAAATACTTTAATGGTAGATATGTTATTGCGTTTGTATACCATGCGACTAACTTTCTACATTTATATATAGATTGTTATGTTTTTATACATTAATAATGGTTTCTCTATTCCCAAAACGATTAAAATGGCGTCTAACCATTTTGGCTGACTCTGGTTAGATTTTAACAAATCATTTTTAATTTTGTGGTGGCTTTCTTCCACAGTGTGTGCAATTTTAAAATGTTTGTACTAATGTCCAATGTGTACTATATTTCGTGCGTTTTGAATTGTTATGCAATATCAATCCTGTTTTTATTACAATTAATACTAGATAATCTTTGTGCAAATTAAGAGAAAACTAAAGACAACGGAAGTGTGGTTCTACAGAAGGATGCTGGGAATACTATAAACAGAGTACCTAAGCAACGAAGAAATTTGAAGGAAAATGGAAGCTAAAAGATCAATTATACTCAAAATCAGAATTAGAGTGCTGAAACCTATAGGATAAATAATGAGCAAGAGTTTGTAGAATTTTAAATTTACAGAACATAACCAAAAGACAAGAAAAGGCAACGCACATTCTATATGACGAGCTTTTGTGAACTATTGACAAAACAGGGGACGAGAAGTAACAAGACAAACTAAGGTCAACAAGGGATAGAATGTTGTGGGGAGCCATGATCCCTAACGTCCTGAAGGCACGCTACACATTGGAGATAGATATAAAAAACGGAAATAACTAGTTTTCTCTTATTTGTTTTGTATTCATTGCAAGATAAGCAATAAAATATAAGAAAATATATCGTGTTTGTCAGAATCAATTACTTACTAGTTTTTTATTTTACTGTCAGGTAATTCGAAAGTAAAATTCCTGTCATAATTTTGTTGGTAATCAATTTGTTTCAGAAAATCCTGAAAACGTGAATACATTGCAGATAGTAACCACGATTAAATACGTCTTTCAATATCAAACATAGAAAGAACTTGATTTGATTAATAGTATATCAACTCCATATGGGTCATGTAATTCCGTAATTTAATTTTCTTGGAAGCATTAAAAAATTGAATACTTGGGAGAAGACAATCAGTTTTTGTGCATTTACATGTTTGTCTGAATATGATTATTAGAGGCGGTGATATGCACGTTTTATATTGTAGCTTTGTTTTGGAATGTTGTTTGATTTCTTCAAGAAATTGCAGGATATTATATGGCTTAATATAATAAAAGAGTTCTTTCATATTAGCCGTTCGACTTTTTTAGTTGTGTATCAATCATTATGGGTTATTTAATGCCAAAATCTAAATAATTAAAACAATTCTATGGTTTCAACTAAATATTTTGAACGCAGCTGAATGCTATAAACGTATTGTTGGTCATTTTGCTATAAAATGTATTCTTAATAATTTTTTCACATTAAAATATATTCCTAGTATCTTTACCAAAAAATTCATTTTTTACTTTTGTGTTTATTTTTGTCTTGGTGTTCGGTATTTGCCTATAAAAGATGTGCGTTGTGGTGCATTGGATATCGGCTCAGAACGAGAAATCGTGGAGCCGAGTTCGAATTCCAGCTGAATTCATTGCATTCACTTACGCGCAAATACCCTTAGGAAAGGTATTAATCCGTCTCTTCCTTCCAGTTATGGATTAAATAACAGGACAGATTGGGTTCTATAGCCTTGGTCGGCAACCAGTCTACCGCAGAAAGCAATGGAAACCTACTGCGGGATAATATTCCGCCCAGTCAGTCATGTCTCTTTCGAGACATGATCGCCCAAGCGTGTATCACGTATGGCACTTAACTGACTGATTTACCTATAGCCTGGATTTAACATGTTCTATCACCTCGGCTCAAGGTAGACCTGTGAACAACATCAACAAGAGATGGTTCTACGCTCCTCAAAACCTTTAATCTCCCGATCAGAGGCCACACAGAAAGGAAACTGAAAGAATTCTTAAAGAAGAAAAACCAAAATAAAAGGACTAAACATCAGGTGCAAGAAGACAAAATGCATTGTTGTCAGCAAAAGAAAGAGCCAAACATGCAAATTACAAATTGATAACATTAAATCAAACTAGTGGAAATTAAATATCTGCGAAGTGTTTTAAGGGGATGGAAAGTGCGATATCGAATCAAACTTAACGTTACATTGGGATAACGAAAAATGCCTTCCAAAAATTAAGCAAAGTATTAGAAAAGAGAAGAATTTCGTTAGAAACAAAGAAAAGTGAACTGAATTGTAATTTCGATCCACCTATATGACAGTGAATACTGGACGATCTCCTCACAGATTAAGATTGGACGTTAGGCAAAAGAAATGAAGTTTTACAGATGTGTACCTAGAATATCATTGATGAGTGCATCGATGATTTTTTATTAAAAATGACAACGAAAACAACATACTTCACATCAAAAAGAGGGAGCTGAAATTTCTAGGGCAAATAATGAGGAAAGAGTACCCAACCAAGGCCAATTATTGAACTGTAGAGATGAATTAGCAATGGTATGTAAACATCGAAAATATTTTTCATTAAAATTTAAATAACCAAAAAATACCTCATTCACATAAAATAATCCCCTCCAAAACGGTAATAAACACCCATGTTTAAACCTCAAAATAAAAAAAAACGAACAACGTATAAATAAAAGAAAATAAACTCACACAACATTAATAACAAATTTATTCCATCTACTCATAGATAATAGTAAAATAAAAAGTATCTACCCTTCCTTAAAAAAAACTTACATTCCAATATAAAAATTACCCAGACAAAACTGAAAAGTGACCTGTCCAAAACTAAGCGACCCCGCAATCCATCATCTAACACAAGGCTGTATCACTATGGCTACAAACTGCCGTCTAAATTGTACTACACTCCAACCACATTCACTTACATATCATATTACCAAAAATAAATCGTTTTCACCATTTAATTTTTATTTATTTAACCTCATCACCAGCAGAGGAGCAAGCTTGGCTTCGAAACGCGACATTTTTTGTGTAGTGAAACTATGCTTTTATAAACCATTGTAACACACATTACAATATATATATATATATATATATATATATATATATATATATATATATATATATATATATATATATATATATATATTATTATTATTATTATTATTATTATTATTATTATTATTATTAAAGACATTTTGTGATAATTTTATTGATAGACTTTTATAAATTACGGACAATACTTCTCAGAACTTATCTTGAACTTTTAAGGATTTCTGACTGAATTTTCTACTTGTAGAAAGGAGAAATCGTAATTTGGAAAAGTCGATAAATAAAATCTACAGAAATTTGCCGGTTATCTTTAATAATATGTATATGTGTTCTTCAGTACAACGTTCGTTGATTTAGACCGATAAAAATTAATTTTTCAGTAGACAGAGTGTCTAAGCATCCAAAATAACATTTAAATTAATAATAAAGAAGAAATAAAGAGAAAATTCTGCCAGAAATTCCCTAAAGTTCAAAAGTTCTGAGAAGGGTTATTCATCTGCTTGTAAAATTTGATCAACAATAATTATTCGATATAAACTGTTTATTGTCTTTAATAACATTGGCCTTAAAAAACATCTGATGACTAAACACACACTCTTACGCATAAACACACACACACACACACACGCACACGCACACGCACACACACACACACACACACATATATATATATATATATATTAATCATTTCACCCCGAGAAAGGCGGTAACGCCACTGATGTGCAGGAGGCCACATAAGAATTAAAAGATTAGAGGAGAGTGAAGAGAAGGATGAACCAGTTAGAAAGGAGCAAGAGAAGGATGGGAATACAGGTGTGATGACAGTTGCAAAGGTGGAGAGAAAGGAAGTGGTATACCGGGTGGTATGGAAAGAACTAGGGTCAAGTAGTTAAGAGATGAGTATTGAGCTTGCATTTAAATTCCTGGAGGTTGTAGTCGTCAGGAAAAGCAAGTTTAAGGAAGCGAGTTCCACAGGCGGTCATGCGCGAGAAAAGAAGCTGCAAGAGTAGAATTGTCGTCTACATTTGGTTGATCTAACTGTGAATGGGTGAGACCCAGTTGCCAGTCTGGTTGCACGAGTAAACACCTATTGCGGAGGCACCAGTGACTTAAGTTCGTTGGAGCAGAAGCCATGGAAGTATTTATAAAACAGAGAAAGATATATATATATATATATATATATATACATATAAGAATAAGCAGCTGTCAAAGAATCAGCTTACGATTGTGCACAGGAAAAAATGTGCTCTATCATATTTAATGGTAGAGCACTAAAGTATATATATATATATATATATATTGTGTATATTTTGGCAGCATTTTTTCATTAATGCAGGTTTCATTGAATAATATAGACAAGTTTTGTCTATTAATTTTGTGTAGGATCCGTTCATACCGTCTGATATACTTGATGGTGATGTCGTTAAAAGACAACAAAAAATCACAGTATTTGTTGAATTTTTTATCAGGTCTAAGCTTTCGGCTCACATAAGCCATTATCAAAGAGTAAATAATAACACACAGTAAACATAGAACATTTAAGCTATTAACAATAAAGATAATTGAATTGAAAATATAAGTCCATCCCTACCGTGGCGGATGGCCGAAGACAGTGACAAAATAGTGGTGTTGTGGTCCCTGGTCTGATTACAGACATTTGAGTACGTTGTTGGAAATATCGAAATTGATTGTATTCAAACCAGGTTTAAACTGTTTTATGTAGAGTGCTTCGAGGATTTTTAGTTTCTGCTTATTATTTTCTTGTTTGAGTATGTACGTGTTATCAACAAGCGTTTGTCTCAGAAGTGTGCGTTGATAACCGTGTTGTTCTAAATGACGGAATATATTTGAATTTTTATTTAAGTGCAACGTCAGACGCCGTGAGAGCGAATTTGTGGTGTGGCCGATGTAGATATTATTAAGGTTGTTAGAGATACATTCTCTAAATGGACATATGAATTTATATACTACATTGGTCTTTTGCAAATCACTAACGGTGGGGGAAGAGTCGTTGCGGACAAATGAATTAGATGTAGTGGATTTAGTGTAATATATAATGAACTTAATTCTTTTGTTAGAGTCTGTCGGAGAAATATTAGTATTTATGAGTTTTTTTAGGATGTTTTCATCTAGTTGGTAGTTGGAGTGCATCTGACTACGGTATAAGAGAGTGATATGTTTAGGATTGGTTGGGTTAGTATCATGTGTTGTTTTTTCCATGTTAAGCTTTTTAAGAAAGTAATGTATTTGTTCATCAACTATGTAGTTGGGAAAATTATTATTGATGAGTGTCTGTTTTATGTTTTTTAGTTCACTGTAGAAGATCTGATTTGTAGATGAATTGACTTTTGCACGGTATAATAGATTTTTTATGATGGCTATTTTGTAATAGTGGGGGCATTCACTAATATAATTGAGTGTGGAGGGATTTTTATTAGTAGGTTTTTGATACGGTGAGATAGTAAATTTATTGTTGTCAGTGTTAATTAATATATCAAGAAAAGGAATTTTGTTATCTTTGCTAAGTTCATAAGTAAATTTTAAAACTGAGTTATTTTGAAACTGTTTTTGAAGTTGTAAGATTTCATTAGTATTTTTAATTGATAGTAGGATATCATCAACATATCTTAGATATATTGATGGTTTTGTAAATTTTGCAAAGGTAGTATTTTCAAGGTAGTATTTTCAAGGTAGTATTTTCAATTATCTTTATTGTTAATAGCTTAAATGTTCTATGTTTACTGTGTGTTATTATTTACTCTTTGATAATGGCTTATGTGAGCCGAAAGCTTAGACCTGATAAAAAATTCAACAAATACTGTGATTTTTTGTTGTCTTTTAACGACATCACCATCAAGTATATCAGACGGTATGAACGGATCCTACACAAAATTAATAGACAAAACTTGTCTATATTATTCAATGAAACCTGCATTAATATATATATATATATATAAAGGGAGAGAGGTGAGGATGATACCAAGTTCGTAAATCAAAAAATATCTATTTAATATAAAATATTAAGTGACAGATCTGTGTAGAGTTCTCAGTGGATATTATCCAAGTAATATGATATACGTAGAAGAAAACTCAACACATCATCTGAAGTGGTTATAAATTTTAATTTATTTCGCCGGGCGAATAAACATATCTCATCAGGCCACGATTTCATTTGGTTTAAATTTAATTTAAACCAAACTAAATAAAACAAAATTTAAATCACTGCCTCCCGGTGATAAACTTGAATGTTTCTCCCATAAATTCTTCTTTAACTCTACACTCTACTCAGCTGGAATATCCGTGTCTCACTTTCCACTCATAACTGAATCTGTCTTGACTTCTATACATATAACGATTTCTATGGATTCTGCTATCATCTCCAATCTGGATACGCACAATCATTTGAACCTGATGGTATTCCTGTAATAGTCCTTAAGAATTTTGCTCCTGGAATGCTTCCCTTTCTTTCGAAACTGTATAATAAACATGCTGCTACCTCATGCTGGTAGTCCCCATCTGTTGTTCCTGTTTTTAAGTATTCGGGTGAACAGTCCTATCTTTCCAGCTATCACCCTGTTAGGCTTATGCCATCTTTGGGGAAACTACTAGACACCCTAATCAATGCTGAATTGGTTAAGTATCTCATATCGCAGGGCCTTCAAGCAATATGGCTTTCGTATCTCTAGATCAATTGCAAATGTTCTGACAATAATTGCGGAAAAAGTCTATTATACTTTTGATAAGAATGGTGAGGCACGGGCTTTTGCTTTGAACATCTCGAAAACTTTGGACAGGATTTGACATGCAGGTCTCCTTCAAACGTTTTTGAACTGACCCGGTCTTTCTAATCCGATTGTATGAAAAGTTATCCCAAACTGCCATTCTTCTCGATCATTTTCCACTAATGCAGGTGTCTTCCAGGGCTCTATCCCTGGTCCTACTTTGTTTTTAATTTTCTTTAGTGACCTCCCCGATGGCATTAGCTCTTAATTTGTTACCTATGGGGATAACACAACCGTTTTATCCTGTCTCGATACTATGTCTGATCGGTTCAATAAGTTCAGATTGGCGGCTGATGTCAAAAGCAACCTTCAGTCTGTTGTTAAATGGAGCAAATTATGCCTTGTAAAATTTAACACCTCCAGAACTAAACTGATCTTTGTTAATCATCCAAGAGACGCTTTACTGCCTCTCATAACCCCCAGGCTAACAATCATAGTTGACAGGAAGATAAAAAAAACTTTGTTGAATCCATTGCTAGAAACGTTGGCTCACTATGGCGTTCTAGACAATTTTCTTTTCCGAATTCATCTTTCATATCGCTGAGTCTACCATTTGTCCATGCTTAGAATATTGCTGTCGCATATGGTCTGATGCTTCCGACATTTTTCTAAAGATCTTTGGTAAAATCGAAAAAACAATCAGCAATATTATTAGTCCTATGAAATCTTGGCTTCAGTTACTTTCCATTTTTAAAGTTCTCTCACCGTGCCTTTTCTATAAATACTTCCATGATGGCCGTTTGAATTAGCTCTTCTCCAGAGAACCGAGACTTTATTAATTTAAGCGCAATACAAGACTAGTGGAGAGATTCCACCAATATATAGTAAAGTTGACTATATAGAACCATAAGTTCTGTGCTAACAGTTTCTTTTTTTGCATTGTGGAACTCTCTTCTGGATCTTTGCTTTCCAGCCAACTTTAATCTTCAAAAATTTAAATGCAATGTCAATCGCTATCTACTGTCCTCCTGATCCTTCTTCTTCTATGTGCCCTGTTCTTTCAGATGTAGGCGATCATGGCTTTCCACGTCTCCCTATCCCTGGCTCTTAGCACGCTTTCTTCTGTGACACCATGCAACCCTCGTTCCATCATCCACCAGATCAGGTCATTCAAATATGTTATACGCTGCTTTCCTCTGTCTGGCCTGTTAGTAACAGGTTCTACAAGCCCTCTTTCTTCATTGTATGTCCCAGGAACTTTAACTGTCTCTTCCTGATGCTCATTATTAATTTTTTTCGTTTCCATCATTTCCAAAACCTCATCATTGCTAACAAGCTCGATCCATGATATCCGCAGCATCCTTCTGTAGAACCACATTTCAGTTGTTTCATATTTTTCCTTCATCTTTGATGATATTTTCCAGCATTCACTGCCATATTGAAGAACTGACATCACATAGCAATTCAGTACTCTCGTCTTTGTTTCTAGCAAAATTGTCCTGTTTAAAAAAATTCTTCGTTTCACTATGTCCTCCTGATTACTCTTTTGTTTTTGCTACTTAATAAAGCTTCTGTTTTCTAATTTTTCTACAGGTAGTAACCCCTTCTGCTCTAGTGGCTTTACTGTTTTTCATTGGGTGAAATAGATTAATATATATATATATAGTAAAGTTCTGGCAGCTACAAGAGTCTGTCACTTATAAGAACATCAGACAACTAGAATGCT
Organism: Ascarosepion bandense; assembly: GCA_037127315.1. Classification (NCBI taxonomy): domain Eukaryota; kingdom Metazoa; phylum Mollusca; class Cephalopoda; order Sepiida; family Sepiidae; genus Ascarosepion; species Ascarosepion bandense. The sequence continues at coordinate 111,247 of JBBBDQ010029427.1, forward strand.
CGAGAGTATTTAATTAATAAATGAAAAGAAATTCTGAATATTTTTTCATATTTCCAGTGGTGAACGAATATAAAATTTGAGTGTGAAATAGAACCCAGTAACTGCTTTTGCATTTTGTTAACATATTCAGGTTTTATGAAAAGAAATAAAAGATTTTGCTCATGATATATATATATATATATATATATATATATATATATGTGTGTGTGTGTGTGTGTGTGTGTGTGTGTGTGTGTGTGTGTGTGTGTTTGCGTGTGTGTGTGTGTGTGTGTGTGTGTGTGTGTACTAAAGTTCTGGCAGCTACAAGAGTCTGTCACTTATAAGAATATCAAACAACTAGAATGACCGAGAGTACTTAATTAATAAATGAAAAGAAATTCTGAATATTTTTTTCATATTTCCAGTGGTGAACGAATATAAAATTTGAGTGTGAAATAGAACCCAGTAACTGGAGTAAGCGCAATACAAGACTAGTGGAGAGATTCCACCAATATATAGTAGAGTTGACTATATAGAACCATAAGTTCTGTGCATAGAACCCAGTAACTGCTTTTGCATTTTGTTAACATATTCAGGCGTTTAAAAAAAAAAGAATTTCGCTCATCATAAACTAATTCAAATTACATTTTGATTTACATCTGTGACTCCTTGAGCAATTGTTCTTTGTTTAACCATTGTTATTTCAATAGATAAGGGAAAAAATATCTAATCTCTTTGTTGTATGTCATCAGAAATTGAACTCTGAACCTTGAGGGTAAAAACAGCAAAAGATGTTATAAACACGGTGTTTCTCTCTAATTTGGTTCTATTTTACTTTAAATCTTACTTTAAAAGCTGATCATTCTTTTCCCCCGGCGTGCGTAATGTCCATTACGTCAATTCAAGCCCGAATTACAATGTAGTCGCCAAGTGAAAACTGAATTTAATACACGAAATGCGAGGTTGGTTTCCACGTTTTTACTTCCTTGTTCTGTTTTAACAGACGTGTTGGCGACTAATTCAATGCTGCAAGGACTGTAGGAAGATTATGGCCGCTCCTCCACCTCTTGCTACTGTGCACAGATAATTGGCATCATTGCCTGCACTGTTGGCAACGCAGTCTTTGACGCAGTGATTCCCACTCCCATTTTTCCCGATCTCAGCCATTGGCACACGGCGTTTTGTCAAGCCTAGCATCTACACCATCGCTGAGCGTTACAACAATAGTCAGACGAAGCGGTAACTAATTGACAGTTCATAGGCATCTATCGGCTGCAAAGGTGGTTCGGGGTTAATGCGAGCCATAATGGTTCCCAGGTTTAATACTCCTTCCTAAAAATGTGCGTGTCGTGCCCTTGTTATAACGAATATCATCAAACAACTAAGGGCTTCTATTAAGATGATGGATTAGGCTAATCGAATTTCTCATTTAGATTGACAATGTTTGAAGGCCGGTTTGTGAGTCGGGCAATGCTTTAACAATGAGACGCTTTCCTAAAACCTCCTCATTTGATTTGGCATGTACTCTACTGTGAACTAAATAAATTTGACGCCTCATAAACAAGAACATATCCACTTATGTATTTAAGTAGACAAGTATATGCGGGAACGAATTCACAGGTAAAAGGTTATAATTAAGAAAATATATAAACACATAGAGAGACTTTGAGAAGCCCGTTTGCAATTTCTAAATAATTATAGATTTGTAACTGTCCGTGATTAAAAAATAATCGTTAAAAAAAACGGAAAGAAGGAATTAAAAAATATAAGCCGCCCTCTAAAATCTTAGTAAATCCTGGACAATCTCCTCAAAAATGAAGAAGGGACTTGAAGCAACAATCATGAAGAATTGTGGTTCTACAGAAGGATGTTGAAAGTACCATGGATTAAATATGTGAGCAACGACGAAGTTTTAGAGAAAATGGAAAGAAAAAGGAAACTTATACTTGACACCCAAATGAGACAGTTAAAATTTCTTGGGTATATAATAAGAAAAGAGGTCTTGGAAAATCTGATACTCACATGACATTTTGAAGACAAAAGGAATTTTAGTTTTGTTTAACGGCATATCAACTTCTGTGGGTTATTTAATGCCTAAAAAAGATAGGGTGTTAAGGTATTTTTTTAAATGTTCGGTTATAGTAAGAAGGTGGATTTAGTCAGATTTTGATGAATAATTTATTTTATTTTTTTATTTCAGAAAACTGAAGATGTTTCTAGTTTTGTATTAAAAATGTATTGCTATTAACAATTTATTTTTACTTCAAAAATATATTATGACAATATTTTTTTTCTTTAAAAAATGTGTTATAGCAATAATTTTTTGGACTTCAAAATGGTATTATATTAATATTTTTTCCTTCAAAAGTGTATTGTTGGTAATATTTTTCCTTCAAAAATGTATATTTTTCTAACAAAAAGTCTATTTTTATCTATATATTTCTATAAAAGTGTATTTTTATACTTTCATAGTGTTTTGACCCCAGGTTGGGGGTTAACCATTTGCCCATAGCTGGGACCTTAACACATGCTACTACTCCGGGTCAGAGTGGACCTGAGAACAGCAGCAATTAAAAGGTGGTTCCATGTTTTGCCAACCCCCCAATCAGAGGCCTTGCTGCCGGATGCAGTTTAGCGTCATACCCAGGACCATTGATGACAAGTAGAAAAACAACGCATAATAATCTTAACGAGTATGTGCAAATGAATGATCAAATAAGTTTTAGGAGAAATAAGAAAAAATAATATTAATAGCTACAAAGGACAGGAAATTGTGGAGTAATGATCGCCTATATCCTGATGGGACACGGTACAAAGAATGAGCTTTCTCATGTTTGTTTACGGATACGAAATTTTCTTCACCAGACCGTGGATTATCAGTGACGATATCTTTTACTTGAAACCTACTTAATCTAGTGGGATATGACATTCTTCCGTTGGGCTTCTTGTAATTAGTTCTAAAATCTTTCTGGCAGTAGTAACTGATTTTAACTAAGCCAACCAAAGGTCGATAATAATACCGGAAAAGATAAACAAACATTTTGAAGATTAAGTAAAGAAGAAAAGGTATAAAGATCAGTACTCTTTTTGTTTTCGTATACCAAGAAAAACTAGTCGCACCTAACTTAGAAACTGTTTTATAGATTAACTAACAGTATAGCCGGGCGTTGCTCGAGTATAATGAAAGCTTTAAAACCAATCCATGGTCCTGGAGCTCAGACTCAGCCTAAAGAATATTTGTGTGAAGTTTGGTGAGAATCGGATAAAAATTGCAGATTTATATAAAGGAAATACAGACAGTTAAACAGACACACAGAAAAACATCTTGCCTTTTATATATTATCGGTTTTCTGCACTATTGTAAGAATTGCAACCTTGAAACTTATGAATATCGTTTCTTATGCCTTTGTCTATGAGTGTATCAAATTTGATTAAAATCGGACCACTCCTTCTATAACCCGATTTTTTCGATTATCGATTTTCGATATTTATCGAGGGTACCTCGACACAAAACCTAGCTAAGAACACTGGCAGACACTTATAGTAGAACTGTGTAAATTTTCAAGAAAATCGGTTCAGTCGTTTCGGAGTCTATAGATAACGGACACACACGCACACACAGACGCTCACACACATATACACACACAACGTTCATTTATAAAGAAGTTTGGATATTTTTATGGATAGTTACAAAAATTTACTATCTAAAATTATATAGGAATGTTATAAACTACACACACACACACACACACACACACATATATATATATATATATATATATATATATATATATATATATATATATAGTAAAGTTTTCTAATTTACTTGAAGCATTGTGTAAAATAGTTGTATGGGTTATGTCTTGAAGGCGGTCAATGTGTCATGTGAAGTTTCAGATCGCATTAAGATAAACCTCACATACAAGCGGACTGATATCATCAGACAGTTAAGGCCCCAACTAGAATACACACACATACACACACATACACACACACACGTACACGTACACACACACGTACAACAGCTAGAATATACGCACATACACACGCACACACACATACGCACACACACACACACATGTACAGCAGCAGTGGACAACTCTCACCAACCATTCATAGAGGGACCGCGACGAAGTTCAGACAGTCAAAAGCTTCTCTGCCATTCTGAAGATGAGTTTTAATCTCGAAATATTAATGTAATAAATAGGTAATACAAATACTTCCTTATCTTCCTTTATTTCATGCAACGCATTGTGACAGCATTCAAGACATAACCCATACAACACACATACACACACACGCACACACACACATATATATATATATATATATATGTGTGTGTGTGTGTGTGTGTGTGTGCATGACAGAATTTAACGAAGATTAACAAAACTACAATTTGAAATGGTTTGTTTGAAGATCGATACTCGTATATAAGTAAATATTCTGTCTATAACCGAACAGTATTACACATTTATTTCTACCGGTCTGATTATTTCAGCCGAATGACACACATTTTCGTAAGAAAAATTTATCGTAAATAATCAAGCCGGTAGAAATAAATATATTATACTGCTTGATTATAAACTGAATATTTACTTGAATACGAGTATCGATCAAAAATAATATTCAAACAAATCATGTCAGATATATATATATATATATATATATATATATATATATATATATATATATAGCCACTCTAGGGTGTACGCATCGTTCATTCAGTAAAAATGAATTTGACCACTCTAGCTATTGGGCGTGTAATATGATATGCGCTAAAAAGACTGCCTTCTTCCACCGAACGCCCCGTGGCTCAGGGGTAGAATCGCCGACTGACCACAATTCGGTCGGGTTTCCAGCCTGGATTATGTAGCAATCGGAGTTTAACTGTACTGATGAGCTGTGATACAGCGAAACAGATCTGTTTGCGGATGACAATATATATATATATATCAGCATGCAGAGAGGGTATAGAAAAGTTCAAAGGAGTATCTAGTACATACAGTGGTAGGAAAACTCTCTAAGAGAGCTCTAAATATATATTTATAAATACATATTGAGTAAATATTCGTGTAAAATCCTTTGTAAAATAAAGACAGAAGCTGATAATGGTTCGCCTGAAATAGAGCTATCCTTCCGATTTACCATGAAATAACGTGTCTGCCTTAATTTTTCTTATATATATATTCCTACGTCTATAGCACTATTCGGTGTTCAATGCAATCATCAGGTGATTATAATGTACTCTTCATTATAGGCACCTCTTGATTGCTTAGTGCATGTATATGTGTCGTTATTAATATATATTTTATGGTTCTATTATATTACACGCGGCACTGTTTTATTAACATCAGAAATATATTTATATATGTGTGTTTACTTGCCTGTATATATATATATATATATATATATATATATATATATATATATATATATGGTGTTTTCGGGCGTTTTACAATAACTGGTTTTACCGTTGTTTTTTTTAAGAACGCTCACGTAACGGGGAATTTTTGAACGTGCAATTTTTTAAATTATAAGGAATTATAACGTTTCCATTTATGGTTGTATGAACCTAAGAAGTATTTTTTGGTAAGGTTACACTTAGTGGCTTACGGCCTATCACGTTGAATACCCCGGTTCTCGCTCGATCACCGAAGTTAAGCAACGTTGAGCCTGGTCAGTACTTAGATGGGTGACCGCTTTGCTGTAAGCGTATAGTGAGGGATGTGCGTTGTGGTGCAGTGGAGATCGGCTCGGAAAGAGAAATCGGTGAGCCGAGTTTGAATTCCAGTTGAATACCCTGCATTCACTTAAGCACTGGTACCCTTGCGAAAGGTATTAATCCGTCAATTCCCTCCAGTTATGGGTTAAATAACAAGGGTAGGACTTGGGGACCCTGCTCTTAAAAACAAAATCCCAATGAATCGTGAAAAGAAAAATGTTGTAAAAATAAATAACTTTACCCAAAATCATTGGTTATGACCTTAAATAATCCCATAAAGATTGATAGGTCGTTAAGCCTCAAAAACAAACAAACATGCGCTTAGTCATAATTTCTGTTCTTTCATTCAATTATTAATTTTTGTTTGGGAATAGCATAAGCGCTAACTTTTCTTCCTGGCACAGTCTACATAGTTAGCGATTACTAACTCGTTTACAAACTAAGAATATTCAAAAGTTCTACTATATAATTGTATTGAACACTTTTTAATACAAATGTGCACTGGTCTTATCTTATCATGACCAAAAACTAATTAATTAAACAATGTATATCCTGGGTGTGATGTGCGTTGTGGAGCATTGGATATCGGCTCGGAACGAGAAATCGGGGGACTGAGTTCGAATTCTCAGACGAATTTATTCCATTCACTTACGCGCAAATACCCTTGGGAAATGTATTAATCCCTCTCTTCCTTCCAGTTATGGATTAAATAACAGGACAGATTGGGTTCTATAGCCTTGGTCAGCAACCAGTCTACTGCAAAAAGCAATGGCAACCTACTGCGGGATAATCTTCTGCCCAGTCAGTCATGTCTCTTTCTAGACATGATCGCCCAAGCGTGTATCACGTATAGCACTTAACTGACTGATATCCTGGGTAAAAAGCAATCGGATGTCTAACTGTACTAATGAGCTGTGATACAGCGAAACAGATCTGTCTGGGGATGACTATATATATATATATAATGTTTTAAAGTAAGATACGGATTTATACTTTTTCCAAATACTCTTGAGAAAGGTATTAATCCGTTTCTTACTTACAGTTATGGGTTAAATAACAGGACAGATTAGCATCTCTTTTCTTGTTTGAAAACCAGTCTACCGCAGAAAGTAATGGCATCCTTCTGCGGAATAATCTTCTACCCAGTCAGTCATGTCTCTTTTGGGACATGATCGCCCAAGCGTGTATCACCAATGCCACTTAACTGACTGACTGATATTTATGGGTTAGAGTGCCCAAAATCAGAGATATATTTTGTGTAAAAATAAAATCGACATTGAGATTCACACATTCAGGAAGTTTGCGTTTAAGCATAAAACAGTCTGTTGACCTCAATGACCACCTGATATTTGAATTTTGATTAAATTCAGATCAAATCGGGATTAAATTGTCATTGGTTAATCAGGATTCAAAGCGCATTTGAGTTAAGCGTTTTCACATTAACATGCAGACAACTGCCAAAGCATAAATAATGCATAGTACTATTACTACTACCACTAATACTACTACTATACAAACGCACACTTACTTATACATTCCGCCCTGTCGGCTGGTGCTTCTGAATACACAGACTGCATCTCTGCAGAGGAGTAAAACACCTCCAATGAGGCGTTCCAGGTATGACGATAAACTCCATCTGGCAGCAAGGTCTCTAATTGGGAAGTTTTTAGGAGGATAGTACCACATTTTAATTGCTGTTGTTCCCAGGTGCACTCTGACCCGGGATGGTAGCACCTCTTAGGTTCTCAACAAATAGTTAAACCCCAGTCTAGCGTCAAAACAAGATGAAAGTATAGAAATATTTTTTTACATTGAAAATTTCAGCAATCCTTTTTTTTAAGAAGAAGATATTATCAGCAATACGTTTTCTAAAAAACAAATAATATCAGCAATATATTTATGAAGAAAAAAGTACTAACGACAATATATTTTTGAAAAGAAATATGTATAAAAACCGTCTTTACAAAAATACGTCAATGAAACCTGATCTACAAACTGATTACTTACAAAGAATACATATTCTATTTATATGGATCTATTGTAAAAATTTTGTTGGCATTAAATAATCCATTTTGGTTGTTATGCCATAAAACAAAAAAAAACAAAAAACAAAACAATCTTATACATTATCATCCGAATCCGATATTAACAAATTAGAATTATGATAAGTGCGACACGGAGATCCGAAGGCGAATTGGCATGGCAAAGGACGCGTTCCAGAAGATGAGCAAAATACTAACACACAGGAAAATCTCAATAGAAACGAAGAAAAGAGTGCTAGACTGCTACGTGATGTCAGTTCTTCAATACGGCTGTGAATGCTGGACAATATCATCGAAAATGAGGACAAAACTGGAAGCCGCCAAAATGTGGTTCTACAGAAGGATGCTACGGATATCGTGGACTGAGCATACAAGCAACGACGAGGTGTTAGAAAGAATGGCAACAAAAAGGAAATTGATGCTGAGCATCAGGAAGAGACAACTGAAGTTCCTGGGACATGCAATGAGGAAGGAGAGCCTGAAGAACCTGATACTGACTGGACAGATAGAAGGAAGGAGAGACAGAGGAAGGCAGCGGATAACATATTTGCAGGGTCTGATCAGGTGGATGACGGAACGGGGGTTGCCAGGAGCAACAGGAGCAAACATAGTAAGAGCCACAAGGGATAGGGAGACGTGGAGATCCATGATCGCCTACGTCCTGAAGGGACAGGGCACATAGAAGAAGAAGACATACATAAAGCAATCTTAAAGTTATTTCAGTTAAAATTGGAATCCATTGTTTTTTAGAGTTTCTAAAAGATGAATAATATTGCCTTGAATTGTTAACTTGATAACAAATACAAACGCTGCTTGAAAAGTCAAATGCACGCAAATCTTGCTTAACCAATAGAAATCATATAATACACAAATAAAAATATCAGAATGTTTTTCCTTTCTCAATATCTCATGCTTTGATTAAGCTTTACTAAAAAAGGGTCAAGAGAAAATGGTGGCAGTTTGATTAATGTTTGAACGCAAGAATAATAAATAAATGAATAAATAATGCAAAATACTAAAAATAATCAAGTATAAATAGAGAGTTAAACGATAAGAAACTAAACTGTACAATAGATACAAATAACCATATTCGAAACCACAATTATTTATACTAAATAACCTTTTGAAAGAAGTTGATATATAACCGTTGCCACTTATCAATAACGGTTAGAATAATAGAATAAGCCTTACTATCTACAATGCACATTGCTTGAAGATTGCTTTCAAGCATGAAACACACTCTCCACTCGATGCTGACTTCAGTGTTCATTTTTATATTAACGCAAACTCTATCTCTGATATTTGGCCCCTAAATATATCATTCGTTACAAATATATTTTATCATATATAAATATTTAAAGAAATAATCGATTTGTTTCTACCATATTAAAGTTTGCTGTAATAAATAAATGTATGTGTGTGTGTGTGTGTGTGTGTGTGTGTGTGTGTGTGTGTGTGTGTGTGTGCGCGCGCGCGCAATGAGCAATATTGCTTTCCGAATTTTAGCATCCAATATGCAAATATATTTTAGCTATATTTTTAACACATCGATGAACTGGTGATTTTTTTACTGTTTTTTGGAAATGAATTATTCATTTGAACCGAAAATTATGATAATCCATTTCATAATAGAGACGCATTCATTATATATATATATATATATATATATATATATATATATAGAGAGAGAGAGAGAGAGAGAGTGTGTAATGGTTGTTACAATGTTTTTATGAATTCATAGTATCACTACACAAAAGATTTCATGTTTCGAAGCCAGCCCATTATGTTGTTGGCTTCATCTTCAGGTGATTTTTTAGAAATGAGAATTATCTAGTTGAAAAGCCAGATTATTTGTGTTTGATTAGTTTTTTTTTTTTTGTGGGGGGTGTGTTAGAGGGGTTGGTCTGTATTTTGAGTTCTGTTGACCTTTTTAAGGTCTTAGGGTTAAGTGTTTGTTTGTGGCTGAGTTCAGGATAGGTTAATCTATTAAACTTGTGAGGGCTGAGGCTGCTGGCGCCTTGCGTGTTGTTATTTCGTTTAGAGATTGGTAGGTGTTGTTTTGTTTTGGGGTTGGTTTCTTCTTAATTTAATTTATGTTATTTTGTATTGGGTGTGTGCTTTTTTTGTTTTTTTTTATTTTTTGTTTTTTATAAAATATATTTTTTATAAAATATATCTTTCATAAAAATATTTTATAATATTCTATAATATTTAAACTAATTTATAATATTATGAAATATAATATTTTATAATATTTAAGAAATATATTTCTTTTATAAAATCTATCCTTTATAAAACATATTTTATAAATATAAAATATATTTTTTTATTTATTTATCTACTATTCTGCTGCAACTGCATTATTTTTTGTTGGTATTGTATAGGGTTTGTTTCCTTTTTCTGTTTATTTATAGGGTTGGTTGTATGTATTTTTTGTGTTTTTTTTTTTTTTTGGTGGGGGGTTCTGGTTGGGGTGTTCTTTTGTTTACTTAAATTTTACCGAGAAATATTTGCGATGTTTGCATATTACTGCATAATGGGCTGGCTTCGAAACATGAAAATCTTTGTGTAGTGATACTATGAATTTATAAAAACATTGTAACAACCATTACAGTATAACGCTCTACATTTGTATCGAGCACTCTTTATAAAAGTAAATGCATGAACAAAAGGTTAATAAACCTACGAGTTCAACAACTTAGTTACTATATATATATATATATATATATATATATATAGTTATTTAATTTTTGGTCATATTTAAACTAGACCAATACAGAGTTGTATTAATAGTGTTTAATACAATTATATTGTAGAACTTTAGAATATTTTCCCTTTGTAAACAAGTTAATACACAACCCAGTTTTTTACTTTTACGGTGTCTTTAGGCGATTTATAACTGATTTACCGCCTTTTTTTCTTTCTTTGAAAACGCTCACGTGACCGGGATTTTTTTATGAACCCGCAATTTTCAAAATTTGAAGTTAGAACATTTTCATCTATGATTGTATGATTTTAATAGGTATTTATTAGTATCGTTACACTTGGTCATAATTTCTGTTCTTTCATTTAGTAATTCATATTTTCGGGGAATAACGTAATCGCTAACATTTCATCCTGACATAGTCTACATATTTGCCACCGTTGTAAGGCTTGGCTGTTTTTATTATACTCCACGTTATGTCTAGGTTTTTTTCCATATTGTAATTTCAGTTTCCACACGTGGTTAGCTAATTTTGTACATTTTTAAACTTTTCTAGTTTAAATGTAGACCTATGATTACTTATCATATATGTAAGTCTGTGTGGTCGAATAAGAACGAAAATTTTCATACATCTAACATTTAAATACTTAATTTAACCAAAAATTACGAATTATTACAGAACAACAAAACAGGCGATCATTTCCATTAAAAAATTCCACCTTATTAACAAAAACAACTTATAAACGGAAACCATTTGTTAAAAATACCCAGATTATTTTAATAATTTTTTAATGCCATGATTTATATTTTGACATATGCTATTTCGTATTTCTGTCTGATTATATGAGATGAAGGCTAAACATTATTTATATTGATTACATTCAAACTTCAGTTGTTACACCGTTTCCGTCGAGTTTGTCCTCCGACCTTCATCAGATGCATATTGATCTATCTACCTTACCTGTAATTCTAAACTGGAGCCTTTATCTAATATACGGGAATAGACTGTTCTTGTTTCGTTACACATATCTAAGGATATCTCGTCTAGTTCTTATTGTTAGTACTGTTCAGTTATTTCTCGTCTGTTTCGCCTGGTTGGAAGCCTTGTGGTGATACCGACTGAGCAAAAGTGAGGAACCGGATGTTTGCTCGATAACGACCAGAAAGCAAATGAACAAAACTCGTCGTTGCGCATCCGAGTTCACGCAGATGTTCAGGTTGAAAAATAAAAATTAATCAAATATCAAATTTCCATTTCGCGAGCCTACGCGAATTTTATTTACCAGCAAATGGGAAGCCCAGAATCAAATACAAGTGTGAAATTCCAAACAATCTGCTTTTGATCCAAAAAACAGATATAAAAAGCCGAGACAAGACCCCAACAGACAGACAGGCACAGACCAGAGGAGAAGAGTGTAACCAATCCCCTTGACCTAAGTCGATCAGCTACTATGCTTGCCTCTTTCTCTCTTCCCTGTCTCAAAAGAACTTACTGACCTAAGGAGCGACTACTTCAAAGATATTCCTCACATAACTCTACTTCCCACATTACTATGCCTTAAATCTCTTTCAGTTTATTATTTTTCATGAACATTTTAACCTCCGTTGGACTTATATTCAAGTATTACTTTAATTGTAAAGACATTAATTGATATGAGTATATATAAATGTTATTTTCAACTCAAACTGCCTTTCTTGATTTTATAATCATTTTATGACTTATAGCTATCTTCCACAAGGCCAAATTCCGTTAACCTGCAACGGTATACAATTGCCCTTTACTAGAACGGAATCCTACTACAACTAGAAAAAGAATAGATAAGCAACCCACTATAGACTAAGTGTGCTCGTTTCAATCCACTAGGGTATTGTCTCTGCGGTGAACGTGGAGTTGTAAATCTAACTCCCAGCTGATTAATACTGTTATTTCTGTTGCGCCCCAAAATTCACAAAACTATCATTCCGTTGAGGCCTATATTCACCCGCGGGGACTCAGCATGTCACCCGCTGAGAAGTATTCGTCTACGTTAGAAGCTGAGAAGATTTTGTAAAATTGATTCAAGGGTCTCCCATTCATAGTAATCTTATGGTAAGCTCGGGTGTGGTAAGCCTGTTCATTAGAATTCATACAGACAGTAGTTCGAAACCGATTAGAAACAGACCCCTCCCTATGTTGAAGTAGTAAAATTCCAATAGATAATCTGTATACAGACAAAATACTTCTAATTAGAGTCTGACATACATCAACTCAAAAGAAGGCTCAGCTATAGGTTCACCGTTGTCACCATTTATGATGAACATCTACAGGTTGTGGTAGTAATATTTTCCACATATACTTCCTAGGAATAATACCGACATAATGGTGAGAATAAATGGCAATGATGCATTTATTTAGCTTATGTTTTAGTATTATTTGGAAGGCATATCTGCTGCACACTGTATATGGAATACTTCGAGGAAATATTTTAGGAACGGTAACACTAAATCCAACGGTATGGCTGAGATACGGTCGTAAAAATACCGAATAAAATGTTCGATCCAGTTCACAATAGAATAGAAAGTGATAATCAGCCAGCCCTCCTAGATGTGCCAATAATTCTCACGTGTAATGCATTAAAAATTGCGTATATCACAAGCCAACCTTCAACGAAAAATATCTCAACTTTATTTTCTACCGTCCATTGAGTGTAAAGAAAGGGGTCGTCGGATGCATCAGGTGAGTTGGTTGTTTTGTTTTTATGGCAAATCAACCTCGGCAGGTAATTTATTTATTTATTGTTGGTAATACCTTTTACTTTCAACAATTTATTGTTGTTTCTTATATAAGTTTTGTGTCTAGTAATACATTTTTCTTTTCGAGTATTAAGATTCATTGGGATTTGATTTTTTTTAAGGGCAGCGTTCCCAAGTCCTACTCTTGTTATTTAACACATAACGGGAGGGAAGGGACGGATTAATACCTTTCCCAAGGGTATCAGTGCTTAAGTAAATGCTGAGTATTCAACTGGAATTCGAACTCTGCTCACCGATTTCAATTTGCGAGCCGAAGATATCCACTGTACCACAACGCACATCCGTCACTAAACGCTTACAGCACCTGGTATTCCCAAACGGTCACCCATCTAAGTACTGACCAGGCTTAACGTTGCTTAACTTCGGTGATTGAGCTAGAACCGGTGTAGACAACGTGATAGGCCGTAAGCCCTGCTAAATCAGGCAAAAAGCATAAGTGGCAATTCAAACAGACAACAACAAGAAATCATCAACATCCAGCGTATTACTCAGAATAATAAACACCCTGAAAACATAGCATCAACGACTGCATGTAGAAGAAAACCAGAAAATTGCCACATGTTTAACTTACATCAGGGGCTTATCGGAAAAGTTTCAGAAGATCTGGGGTCCGGATAACATCAGGATACTATTCAGAAGCAACTCCACTCTACAGAGGAATCTATGCCATAAATTGTCTGACACGAGAAAGAACATGACCAAGAATTAAGTGTACTCGATTGTTTTTAAGTTGTGGCATGGAACAGAACAGGGAAACAGACCAACAGTAAGGCAGGAGAAACAACGACAATCGTGCAAAAGGAGAGACATCGGTTCCTGTGGAATGACGTGAAATTACTGGACAAAGGAGAACACTGGAGTGTTTGACGGCTGAAAGAACCAGCGCATGTACCTGACTATGGGGACTTAAATCCATCACACTTGAGAAATAAATACAATTTGGCTAAGAAAGAAAGAACAATGAGAACAAGTCTTCAGCAGCAACAGTCAAGCGTGACAGGATCACTACTCGACAGATAGGTTACGTTTGAGACTATAAATTAATCACAAATAATCTTCCTACGGAACAATAGCTTAGTGGATTAAAGCGTTCTTACGCGAATTTGATGACGGATGAGTTCAGATGTGCTCCGTGGTGCAGTGGATATCGGCTCGAAACGACAAATCGGGGAGCCGAGTTCGAGTTCTAGTTGAATTCCTCGCATTCACTTACGCACAAATACCCTTGGGAAAGGTTTTAGTCCGTCTCTTCCCTCCAGTTATGGGTTAAATCATAGGGCAGATTGGGTTCTATTGCCTTGGCTAGCAACCAGTCTACCGCAGAAAGTAATGGCGATTTAATGCAGGATAATCTTTTGCCCAGTCAGTCATGTCTCGAAAGAGACATGATCGCCCAAAGCGTGTATCACGTATGTCAACTGACTGAATTGTGAGTTCAGGATGTGCGTTATGATGAAGTTGATATCTGCTCGGAACGAGAAATTGAAGAGCCGATTTCGAATTCCAGTTAAATTCTTTGCATTCACTTACACGCAGATACCCCTGAGAAAGATATTACTCTGGCCCTTTTCCCTTCAGCTATGGGTTAAATAGAAGGACAGATTGGGTTTTGTAGCTTTGGTTTGGCAACCAGTCTACCCCAGAAAGTAATGGCAACGTCCTACGAGAAAATAACTTGGCGAAAAATAATTAAGCAGTCGTAAAAATAAAAACTAAACGAGATATTCCTAGACATGGTCAGTAGAACGAGAACAGTCTTCCACCATAAATTAAATAAATGGTTTAAGTTCGGAATTCCTTAGCCAGAGCGATATTTACGGAAACGTTCTGATAACAGCAAAAGGAAGGATCCAAACCCATGAAATATGCATGCTATTCAGCATCTTCACTGCAGTAAAATACACTTGTCATGTCGTTTCTCAGATTTAGTTAAAGCCTTTTACTCACCTATAAAAAAAATCGTATTTCTCTCACCGCCTAAGCAATAAAAATTATGTTCTTTTTAAAAGTCTCATTAAATTTTGTAAATACGATGTACTGGTAATGTAAGTAAAACCAGCGATCCGTGTTCAAATTCCAAACTAATATGTAGCTTTCAGCTTCACACTAATATCTTTAGGTAAAGTAAAAGTATTTATCTCGTTTTCACTAAAGCGTGATCTGACACTAGGCCGAGGCTATTTTGGATAACTTGTACGCTCGGGTCAGTGCCAAAAATTGCCCAGACTCCCAAAGATTAGCTGCGCTGACCTCAATGACGACCACCGATCCTCCCATTCAGTGTATTGGGATGGTGCAGCCTGAGATAATCTATTTCCAGGAACCGGACACCTCTCAGTATTATATCTTTATTGGAAGCGTATTTGCCCACGGAAAGACACAACTGTGCCGCACTCTGCCCGAAGACTAAGATGCAACTAAGAGATTATTATCCCTACCCGGCAGGTGCCATTTAAGTCCTTAGGAAAAGTATTCACCGTATATTTATCCCCATTCTTAAATATAAGTTAATAACATGGTAAACCGGGCACACTCTCCGTAGGGAGGAACCTCAGGGAAAAACAACTCTGAATTTTCAAAATGTGGAAATACATCGAGAAACCGTTTCATTATCATTCGCAATATATCATATCACAGATAATAAAGTGAAAAGAAAGTATGGACAGCTACGGCTGTTTACATCTTGAGTTTTGAGTTTGCCTCTTGTTTAACGGCATATCTATCTCTGGGTTTTTAAAGCCAAAAAGGTGGGGTCTTAAGGTATTTTTTAATGTTCGGTTATAGTGAGAAGGTTGATTTAGTCAGATCTGAATTAATATTTTTTTTGTTTTTATTATTTTTTATTTTAAAAAATTGAAAATGTTTTAGTTTTGTATTCAAAAAAGGTTTTGTTGAGAATAATTTTTCCTTCAAAAATTTGTTATGGTAATAATTTTTTCTTCAAAAATGTATTGTTGGTAAAATTTTTCCTTCAAAAATGTATATTTTTCTATAAAACTCTATTTTATGTATGTATTCCTTTAAAAGTATTTTTATACTTTCCTAGTGTTTGACCCCCATTTGGGTGTTAACTATTTGCCAATAGCTGGGACCCTAACGGGTGCTACCACTCCAGGTCAAGGTGGACTTGGGAACAACAGCAATTAAAAGGTAATTCCATGCCACTCACAACATCCCAATCAGAGGCCTTGGTGCTGGTTGCAGTTTACTGCCATACCCAGGACCATGTTTAAATCTTGTTAAACATGGCGTTTACAAATGGTAAGAAACAAAAGAGAAATATCTGTTGAACAGGTTGAAATGTCTGTGCTTTTCAACTCTAATTTCTTCCAAATATGCCTCACTTTGTGAGTGCAGTAATAGATTGTTTCCTGCAAGAACAGGTCCATCTTTCGACATCTTCCTTTACCATTTTTATTTCAACGCCTCACTTAAACAGTACTGAATGTTTACTGTAATAATCTACATTAACTGCTTAGCACTCTTAAATATATGCCTGAAATTATCTTATCCCAGGAAGCTATGAATATTATTAAAATTAATTGCTGACATTTGCGCCTAAAATTTATTCGGCCATAAAAAGCACGATTGCAACCCCAGTATTGATTTATTGATATTTTTTAATTTCTTTTACAATCCTTTATGGGTTATTTAAAGACAAAATATATTTTGGATTACATTTTATCGAGTGAATATTACATTAATTCTTTTTAAGAATAACAATGATTTTTTTCATTTTCCCACGACAAGCTTATCACGTCTTTATTTCTATATGGAAAGTGCTTGAACGAACGACATTCCTTGGTTCCACCAGCTATAACCTTCACGGTTAAAACCCGCAATGTCACTTATAATGTAGCTAACCACCCACATTGCCTCTGAATTCCATCGGTGAGAAGTAAAGATTCCGCTTGAATAGCTTCCTCCCGCGAACAACTGCTCCGTGGAACCGATACCCAAGTGGATGTTTTCCCAATCACTACAACCTTAACTTATTCAAGTTTAGGGTTAACCGTTATTTTCCCATCCTATCCGTATAAACTTCCTCTTAACTCTCTACGGCGTGTGACCTCCTCGCCTTATACAGGGTAAACCAAACAGTATAAAAATGTCATATTATGTAATCCTTAGTGGTGGAGGTGAAGATGGATCCGCACATCCACACAAACAAAGAAAATTGTTATTTTGGTTTCCTGATCATACGTGAAACCCTGTTTCATATACAAGATCAAGCTCTTCAAAAACATTATCTATGTGTCCATGAATACGCTGCAAATCAAATTTTGAATTATGAACTGGCTATCATTCCTTTGCTTTTTTTTTTCTTTTGTTCGGCATTCAAATATTTTTCAGCCTCACTTGACTGATATCGTCTGCATTTACATTGTTGATGAATTATCGGTTCAGTTCCTTCCCTGGCACATGCCGGGTAATGCAATCAGCTCTCTGTCTTCGGGTAGAGTGCAACTCGGTTGTGTCTCTACCCGCGGACATTATCACAGTTGGGGAGTGGGTAGCTGGAGAAGACCAGTCCCGGAAAACAGCGGTTTAGAGTAGTACCTCCATCATTGCACTAAAGAGAGGATCGGTAGTCATATTGATGTCAGCCCAATCGGCGATTACGGGTGCTGGACAATTTGGGACTCTGGATGTACGCGCTCAGATTCCTCACATTAAATCCGACTATATGTCACATCATGTCTTAGTTGATATACGGGGTAAATACCTACATCCTCTGGGCATCTTTAGTGTCTCAGCAATTATTTTAGCCAAGATTAGTCAATCATTTTTTTTTCATGCTAAATCAAGGCAATCTGAATTGGAGTAATCTTTTTAAAGACCAACACCTTTGATTTATTTTAAAAATGTGAAACAGGTAAGTTTGCCAGACTAAAATCCATGATTTAATATGAAATGAGTTTGTTTTGTTTTTTTGTTTTTGTTTTTGTTTTTTTGTTTTTTGTTGTTGTTGTTGTTTTTTTTTTGTTTTTTTGTTTGTTTGTTTTTTTTTTGGGGGGGGGGGTAACTAAAACCTATGATTAAATAGTTTTTATATGAAATTATAATGTAAGTTATTTTTTTCTGCACAGCACTAATCGTTAAAAATTGTGAGTATGCGTTGGCTTGAAAATTTAAATACCAGCAATTCATATTTAAAATTTATCGTCCTGAGATTTTCATAATAAAATAAGGATTTTGATATTTAAAAACTACATTGCATTTTTTTTCACTAAAATTATTTATTTCGAAAATGAGGTTGGGCAAAATTTAATACTAAAACCGTTGATTTAGTCTCAATATTGCTAATTTAAAGTATTTTAACTTTTAAAGATGGATTCCTTTTTAATATTTATTGACGCGGCGTGAGGCAGCACAGAAGGACAACAAATGTATTTTGATTCACTAGACGAACAAAATGGATAGATGTTACTATTTTACTCACGAATGAGTCAATAAAAAAAACAGCGAATAATTCGATCAGATCAAAGGGATTTCTGATGTTTTAAATTCTAAAAGGAAGCATTCTAATTAGTCCACGTGATATTCAAATTAATATCCTCACTTTTTTTGTTCTTTATTCTCATAGCAGCTTTTTACCAAATCTCGTATTAAACCTTCTTCTAATGTAAAGAGAAGATATTAATTCTCAAATATCATCCCCTCGTATTTGTCATAATTTTCTTTCGCTTGCTAAATAGGGAAAATATACTGTTGCACGCATGAGATTCTCTGTTTCAGTACAAAGCTTAAACGCTAGGATACTTAAATTAATCGAACTAAAAAGGTTCAAGAACATAGCCTGAAACATCACAACAACAGCAATAATAATAATAATAATAATAATAATAATAATAATTCTTAATAATAATAATAAATCATGGAATGAATAAATAAAATAACATTGGCTGCTGAAAAGTTTCTCGATCAACTCATTTCAAAAAATCGTTGACTGACTCATTCGTTTTCTACAACTTATCAACCATTTACAGGTTATTTAAAACCAGAAGATATTTTAAATTGTAAGAATTGTTTGAGAAAATAATGATTTAGTGATACATGTATTACTTGTTAACACATAACTGGGGGGGGGGGGGGTAAATGGATTCCTAACTTTGTACGTAAGTGATTATAACGAGCACAATTGGAATTGTAACTCGGCTAATTGGAAAACAAAATTCTAAGACATTATCCATTACACTACCCGTACATCTAAACACTTGGTATGCTCATGCTGTTGCCCATTTAAGTACTTCCCAGGATTGACGAGGCTTAACTTGTGTCGATATCAGTATTTCGTTGACAAAATATTAAAATACTGATTTTGATAAATGGGTCTAATCCAGAAATTTTCTGCATTCCTCTTACTTTCTTGCGTGTTTCTTCGCGAGATAATTTTAAATGCGACAATTCTAGTTAACTATTAATAGTTAATAATGAAATCAATCCTCACTGAGTGTTTCATTTTAATATTCGACATAAATTAACTCAACGAGGGTTGGATTGCTTTAAAATCAACAAATCTAACCTAAGCTACGCTTGCTACTTTATTTTTTGTTCAAACTTTGGTTTTTTTCTGCCATAAGTACAAGGGTCCTGATAAATCTTCAGTCTAACCAAGAGCCCCCTAACCACCACCAGAATATCTGTTAGGTCATTTTTCTCAGAGTTGGTGATCAATTTTAGGCGAAAGAATTTTCAGCATCCCTCCCTAATTAGTACGACTTCACCCGATTAAGGACCTGGATCAGTAAGACGTTTCTTTTCAATTTGTGGGATGAAGTTATCATTATACCGTTTCAACTGTTATACGTTCAATCTCTGGGCCGGGTAGTGCAGACTGAGTAGAAAAAGAACGAGAGATAACCGAGCATTAGCCATGAAGAACGGTACGAATGGACCAACCCTTTGTTTAAATAAAGTGTTCACTTTGAAATTCCAGAAAGTTTACCCGGATCAACAAGGACCAGGAGAAAACCAGAGAGCACAAAGGCCAGAACGGTTTCATAATAGTGAATGTAAACAATGTAAATATAACAGTACTCTTGATTCGGAACATACAACCTATCATCGTGCATGTAATTCGATAATTTAATCCCTGAGCTTCGCCTCTTTTTTTCTTTATAGATAAATAAACTCGTAAGAAAGTCACTATCTCTGTTCATGCCGTTTTTTTTTTTTTGTTTTTGTTTTTATTGTTTCAACCAACAAGACACTTAGGATAAGTAGAAAGTGCCGTGGGTGGGGACACAGTAAAAGAGAACAAATTCAGGCGTGTGGAAAAGAGGAACGAGAGAGCGTCTGTTGAACTTTGTCAATGAGATGCATCGAGGCATCACCTAATCCTGGTTTCACGAGAGAGAAAGAGAGAAAGAGAATGCCGACGTCAAGTACTCTGTCGACAACACAACGCTGTAATCTAATTTACTGAACCAAGGCATTTTGATTTGAGCAATGAGCATCCTTAGAGAGCAATTGATCGGATTAGAGCGGGAAGCCTGCCAAACTTTTCTGATTAGCCGCCAATACTGGTAAGGCCAACCGCCATCACGTATCAGCATATACTACCCCACCATAAAAGAACATAATTATTACGTGCGGTACAAGCACTTGCTGAGATTCGAGGAGGCGAGTTGCAAATCAGTCAGACACCATTTCGGATGTGATACAGAAAGATGATATCTAAGAGTCGTTGAAATTAATCATCACGATGCAATGAATTTCTACATTTGTGTGCGTTTGTGGAAAAGAAGAAATAAACCTTCCCTAATACCCAAATGAAAATAATTTACATTCTGGGATATATATTTAATTAAATTACCATAATCTCCGAGGATTTATTTTTTTGCTTGCCTATTCGAGAATGCTATTCGTTGTTTTCTTAAAGGCTAAATAAATTTATTGAGCAAATTCTGGCTTTGTCAATCTTTTCATGTTTTTCTCTGTGTTCATCAAATGATAAACTTTAAATAGATTTAAACAAACAAATCATAGAAAATAAACACAATGTAAGAAATTGCTTAGTCTATTGAATTATGACCTGAGATAAAACATCTGAGAACTGAGAAATTAAAACTTGTATTTCGTTTCTCTAGATAGTAAAAGGAAATCCGTCAAATTATACGATAAATTCCTCACAATACTTGGAAACAATTTCTGCATTGAAATTTCGAATTAAAACCCGCAAAAATATATAAGAAAGCACTCTTAGAATGCACTAACCTTCACAAGACGTAATTTATACATTAAAACTCTATCTTTATTCTCAGATCAAATTATCAAAACCAGTGAACAGCCAGGATCGTTTATTACCAGAAAGAACAGAGAATTTTAAAATATTTCGACAAAATAGCACGTTTAAATTGTTGGAAGATCCAGGGCATATAGGAATAAAGATTGAAGCATGACAAGTCCAAAATAAAAAAACAAGTAAATCTCAGCCAAGGTAGAGGGTTACTGTTAAAATCTCACACAAGGGTTGAGAGTCACCCAAATAGGGGATTACTGTTAAAATTTCACACAAGGATTGAGATCACCCAAAGTAGAAGGTTACTACTAAAATATTACAAAAGTATTGAATGTCATCCAAGGTAGAGGTTTACTGTTAAAATCTCACATAAGTATTGAGAGTCACTCAAACAAAAGGTTATTGTTAAAGTTGTAAAGCGTGTGTGATATAATTTAAAAGAGGTGTTAAGAAGTGAAGATTATGAGTACAAATGGTATGTGTAACGACTGACTCTTGACTTGAAAGAGTTAAGACTGTAGTAATAATGGAATCATTCAAAAAAGGAGTCTGTTTTACAAAGCGGTGGCTCTTGGGAGAAAGCTAAATGGGAGTTTTCTTACATTTGGAATACAGAAGGTATGTGCCTTATTCGACTCCTTGTTAGTAGCAACGAGAGTTTTAGTCATAAAGGTCAGAACTGGTGAAACTAAAGTGGAAAGCTCATCTTCCTTGCATTCACTTACGCACAAATACCCTTGGAAAAAGTATTAGTCCATATTGCGTTCTATAGCCATGGGTGGCAACCAGTCTACCGCAGAAAGCAATGACAACCTAGTGCGGGATAATCTTCTGCCCAATCAGTCATGTCTTTTTCGAGACATGATCGCCCAAAGCCTGTATCACGTATAGCACTTAAGTAACTGAATTGTGAGTTCTGAATTTGCGTTGTGATGCAGTTGATATCTGCTCGGAACGAGAAATTGAAGAGCCGATTTCGAATTCCAGTTGAATTTTTTGTATTCACTTACGCGTAAATACCGCTGAGAAAGGTATTAATCTGTTCCTTCTCCCTCAAGCCTTGGGTTAAAGAGCAGGACAGATTGGGTTCTATAGGCTTGCTTTGGCAACCAGTCTAACGTAGAAAGTAATGTAACGTAATCTTTTGTCCTGTCCATGGCCGTATCTGACTACCGGGCACACCGGGCACACCGGGCACGGGTACGGGCCGATCCGTGCAATCATAGTGAAAATCCGGGCAAGAAAAAATGTCTTCGTCAGAAATCAAACTAAACAATTCACGAAAAAAGAAAGAAAGAAAGAAAAACGAAGAAAACATCCGAATGAACGCAGTTTGTTTATTTATTAATTTTGGGAAAAAAGACTGGTTATACTCAGAAAGTCCGAACTCGATTTCCTGCTTTCGTTCACGTTCTGTGGCTAATTTCCATTGAAATAACCGAAAAAATCCGCAAAAATCATAGTTCCTGGAAACGGATGAGACTGACGTCATCACATTGTCAACTAATAAATCCGGGCACTTTTCTCTGTGCCCGGTGTTTTGTTTTTTTTAGCATCAGCTACGACCCTGGTCATGTCAGTCATGATTTTCGAAACATGACCATCCAAGCGTGTATCATGTATGGCACTTAACTGAAGTGAAGATTATGAAGATAAAGTGTATATATAACGACTGACTCTTGACTTGAACGAGTTAAGACAGCAGTGTTCAGGGAACCATTCAAAAAGGAGTTTTACAAAGCGGTGGCTCTTGGGAGAAAGCTAAAGTAGTTTTCTTACATTTGAAACACAGAGCCCGATCCGACTCCTTCTTAGTAGCAATTCGAATTTTAGTTATAAAGGTCAGACTAAAGTGGAAAGATAATCTAAATATTTAACATCTAAATACCTACAGAGTATAACTTTGAGTCTTCGAGAATGCGTTTGAAAAGTGGAGAATCTATTTTACCACATAACCGCATGAACGACTCGGAAGTCTATGAAGTGTTAAAAATAAGGATTGACTAATTCCAATCTAAATATTGCAGCAGAAACTTTAGACTTAAATTCTCTTGTAAAGCGCCTGCGTTGAAAATGCGAACGTGTTCACTGAGAAATCACAGGCTCCGAGCGGTGATCATGAAAACGATATTGGCTTTGTTTGTAAGATATTGAAATTTAAAAGCCAATGTTTCCCTATTGAGCAGTTAGCTAAATTACAGGCGAGTTCAGGTTCAAGGCTCTAGTTTCTTTAGAATGCGTAAATAAGAATTAGTGTCATCTACATAGATCTTTGCTTATCATCTGAGAATATTTCTATGCAGATTGTCAATAAAATGCAGAAACGACCGATGAGTGATACTTAGGGAACTCCTGAGTTTCAGAAGAATGGTTATTCTCAACATTAGAGAAATGACAAGAGGCCATAGCTGAAGAGTTTGTGTATCAACAATTTATGTTTGATGATCGCTCTAGTGACAAATATACAATCATGATTCTGTGAGTGAAAGCAGTTAAAACAGCAGTGGACCTAAAGACGCGAAACGTATTGTATGTCGCTCTGGGTCTTGTTACTGGTGATATGATCAGTACTTCCTCAGGTAGGTAGTTTATTGAATATCATTTTGGCTATAGAGACTGTAGTGCGTTCGCGTATGAGGGGATGGGTTGGCTCAGCCGGTCAACTGTTTTTCTTGTTTTAGTTGTTGAGTGTCACCAACCACTGGCGAAACGGATATGTCTTTAAATCGATTCTAGCGCCTTAAAATGTTTTTAAATTAGAGTTATACTCCTAGACTGGTTGCCAGCTAAGACTAAAAATCAGTTTGCTCTGTTATTTAATCCATAACTATTTAAAATATTAAGACATTTTGAATTGTGAAATAAACATGCCCGCAAACCTAAAGAAAATATTTGTTTCGTGATTTGAATGGACCAGAGAAGATATCTGACAAAAATTATGCTTGCAAGAAGTTTCTAATTAAGATTCCACGTAAAATTAATTTGCGTAATTAATTACTATCTAATTATTTTGGTTGTTGAATTAAATCGACTTTTTTTTTCTAAAGTTCACCAAATACAGTTTTCAATTGCCACTCAATCTAGATAACTGAATGAGGTTTGCGATATAAAATGTAAATTGGAAGTGAAAATTTTGATC
The DNA here is from genome assembly GCA_037127315.1 of Ascarosepion bandense. Classification (NCBI taxonomy): domain Eukaryota; kingdom Metazoa; phylum Mollusca; class Cephalopoda; order Sepiida; family Sepiidae; genus Ascarosepion; species Ascarosepion bandense. The sequence goes on from JBBBDQ010029427.1 coordinate 135,871, forward strand.
ATACAGGGAATAAGTAACGATTGACATCTGATTTCCCGAGGTGAAGATTGTAGTGTCCGATGAAGCATAAGCGACAGTTTTTACCACAAAGCGGCGGTTCTTGAGAAAACTTGTAAAATCATGTACGTAAAATTGAAGAACCTAGGTAAACGATTAAGGAGAAGAAAGATCGACATAAAACAGCCACAGATGTAGTTGGATAAATAGTTGATACGGTCGTAAGATATCAATCATTGCACTGCAGGTTCAAAAGTCTCTCACTGGCTATTAATCGGCAAATTTTCCCCACTGGAGACAATAAAAGTAGTCCATATGCTTTGTGATCTTTAATACTGCAAAACAAATTCTACTGGCAAAATGATGGCTGACTTGATTTCCATTAAAAAAAAAAAACCGGAGGCAGTTTGAAGTTGGCGTATTTGTCTGGAGACAGCTTTGGAAACTACCGTAACGACACAACCGGTTCAGTTTTTCACGGAACAACTAACAAAGCCAAACACCAGTTTCAGCCACATACTTAGAGAAATTTTAATATCTGGTTATATCACAAATATTTTTAGTGGAACTTCTTTGCAATTGGAATACAGGACAAATAAGTGTGATTCGAAACCCTTGACGCAGCATGTCGCGTGTACTGTAGAAAAAGTGTTTTAAATTATTCTTACAACAAAGTCAGTCTTCAGACATGTACTTTATTCAATATATCTCTTCTTCTTTATGTGATGTGTTTATTCAGGACGTAGGCGAACATGTACTTCCACTTGGCTCTGTCTCTTGTCACTCTTAATATTTTCCCTCTTGTTATATCTCCCATGTACGTTGTGGTGCAGTGGATATCGACTCGGAACGAAAAATCGGGTTGCCAATTTCGAATTCTAGTTGAATTCCTTGCATACACTTACGCACAAATACCCTTGGGAAAAGTATTAATCCGTCTCTTCCTTTCAGTTATGGGTTAAATAATAGGATAGATTGGGTTCTATAGCCTTGGTTGACAGCCAGTCTACCGCAGAGAGCAATGGCAACCTAGTGCGGGATAATTTTCTGCCCAGTCAGTCATGTCTCTTTCGAGATATGATCGCCCAAATCATGTATCATTTAATTGACTGACTGATATCTCCCAAAATCTGCTTTGCTATCCATTTCTCGGGCTGCGATCACCTGTCTATCTTTCCTTCTATCTGTCCTGTGAGTATTAAATTTTCCAAGCTCCCCTTCCTCATTAGGTGCTCTAGGAACCTCATCTGTCTCTCTCTGATGTTGAGCATTAGTTTCCTTCTCGCTTGCATCCTCTTCAACACATCACCATTGCTCACGTGCTCAGTCCACAGTGTCCCAAGCATCATTCTGTAAAACTACATTTTTTCTGTCCCAAGCCTCTCCTTCATCCTATATGAGATCGTCCAACAATCACTTCCATACAGAAGGACAGATATCACATATCAATCCAGCACTTCTTTCTATGTTTTCAATGAGAGTTTCCGGTCTCTCAGCACTCTAGCTAGCTTTTTAAATGCGTTTTTGGTCATATCAATGCGTCTTCTGTTCTGATCACTTTCCATCCTCTGTCAGAACGCTTCCCAGGTATTTAAAGATTTCCACGAAAAACTAATTTTAATCGGTAATAGTTTGGAGTTATATTTTTGTTTTTATTATTACCTTTCAACAATTTTATATACTGAAGCGTAGGTTCGCCCAACTATAGTGAAGCGTATATTTAGTCATCTGTTGAGTAACGAATAGACAGATTTCCTCAGTGATAATATTATCTGCTGACAAAAACATTTATTTGCTACTTGAACTGTTAACGATAACTAGTTTATTAACTAAAACTGTTTTGTTTTGTGCTTGCTAATAGAACAAAATAGTAACGTTCCTGGCATTGAACAGAGGAATTTCTGTCTTGGAATTACTAAGTTTCCATCAAGTATCTATGGATGTGAAAATGAAAACAATCAAATGAATTATCCGAAAGGTATGCTTTCTTGATTTTATCATGACGTTCATGACAATGTCATATATGATATTTTACCACAGGATTTCTTAATAGCAGAATTACAGCAAAAATCCAAATATTAATAAACTACAGAACGATCCTAGGCATCTCCTCTGTAGACAGCATCACATATAACGCAGTGTGAAAGTGTGAATCAGTCGAGTGCTATACGATATACTCGATTTGGGCGATCATGTCTCGAAAGAGACGACTAACTGAACGGAAGATTATCCCGCAGTTGGCTGTCAATGTTTTCTACGGTAGAATGGTTGCCGACCAAGGACATCGAACCAAATTTGTCCTATTATTTAACGCATAATTGGAGGGATGATACGAATTAATACAACTGGAATTCGAACTCAAAAGAGTACCAAATCAGAAACAGGCCCATTGGAAAACCTCGTATCCAGAAGAGAAATTTGAAATACTATGCCTGTAAGTATATATATATATATATATATATATATATATATATATATATATAACTTTCTACCAAACAAGCAGTAACTAGCCTATATTGCCTGAAAAAAATGGTTTAAATTTTATTTTTGTCTTCAAAAGTTTAATTAAATCAACTTTTCTGTGTTACCCGCTCGAGGTAAGTGAACCTGGAATCACTGTTTTTTTGTAATTTTTAATTTTTGGGTTTGTGTTTTGTTTTTGTTTTTTTAATTTTTGGGTTTTGTTCCCCTTTGTCTATTGAATTTTTACTTAATTTTTTTTTTTTTTGTCACTAACCTAAGTAGTTTGCGTAAATTATTTTGCTTCAAGGTTCTTTTCGATCTAAATGAACTGTGGTACTATTTATCTCAATTCTGTTAGCGATTTTGTCTTGTAAAGGGATAGTCTTTGAGTCACTCGCACGTGGTTCGTAGATTTCTCTTCTACCAACAAGCATTAACTAGCCTATATTGTCTGAAAAAATGCTTTAAATTTTATTTTTGTCTTCAGAAATTTAATTAAATCAACTTTTCTGTGTTACTCGCTCGTGGTAAGTGAACCTGGAATCACTGTTTTTCTGTAATTTTTAATTTTTGGGTTTTTTTGTTTTAATTTTTAGGTTTTTGCTCCCCTTTGTCGACTGAATTTTTATTTTATTTTTTCTTTTGTCACTAACCTAAGTAGTTTGTGTAAATTATTTTGCTTCAAGGTTCTTTTCGAATTATACTAAGTTAAAACTTAGCAAACGTCAGTTACTCTTTTCCTTTTTTTTTAAATTGGAATAGATAGTTCCTGCTATCGCCCGGTCTCACACTCCACACCCCTCTTTTGAACAAGAGTAGAGGTGATCTCCTTGTTTCTTGTTCAGGAATAGGTTCCCGGTTCGTCCCCCTTTTTCGGTCTTAGTGTTAGCTCAGCTGGAAGCTCTTTGCAGTTACGGAGTATGGTGGCAACGTCTTTACATTCTGAGGGTACCAGGTTGGCAGTTTCCTGGTTGCTGCTTCCGACTGGTAGTTAGGATCCCGAACTCTTGCGTAGCGTCTTGAGAGGCTGCTCTGATAAACAGTTGAATAATACCGAGGTTCTTGTAGTGCCATATCGCGCATGGACGGGCGTCCCTGCATGAACGTTCGGTGGGCAACCCCAAGGCCACATTATGTTGTAGGCCGTGCCAGTCTCCTTCCTTCACATGCTGCAAACAAGTGACCGACTGATTCTATTCTAAGATCTCTCCTCAACTGAATCACTATGGAAAAAAAGCAAACATAATAGCAAAACTAAACCAGCTTGTCTGAAAACACCCAAACCCGCCTGCATCTCCTTCACTAACATACGTGGTATCCGCACTAAATTCCTCAGCGTAGATTCATTCCTTCACACTAACTCACCTGATATCTTAGCCCTATGTAAAACTAACCATAACCCTTCTATCCCCTCTTCTGAGTTTTACGTTCCTGGCTACCTTCCCCTCTTCAGGAAGGATTTCAATGTTCATATGCATGAGCTTGGTGTGTATGTCTGCGAACACCTTCCCCTAGCTAGAGTGATATCTCTTGAATCCCTGGACCATTCTTTCATGTGCTTCCGTCTCTCACTACTAAGCTCGATTATCTATCTCTTCTTTCTCTACTGCTCCCCTTCCTCCCCCGACTGTTCGTTACTTGACAGCATCTCTGACAATATCGACAAAGCCATTTCTTCCCATTCCTCTGCCCATATATTCGTGTTTGGCGATTTTAACGCCCACCGCACCAAGTGGCTGGAGAACTCTGTCACCGACCCTGCTGGTGTCCACACCATGAATCTTTCAATCACCCAAACCCTTACGCAAGTGGTGGACTTCCCCACGCGTTTCTCCGACAACCCTAACGGATTTTACTCACTACTAGACCTCTGCTTCACTTCCATCCCAGACTCTTGTACTACCAGACACCTCTGCCCACTTGAAAACTCTGACCACACCGTAGTTTCCGTCAACATTTCATTCCACTCCCATCCGACCCAAGAAACCCAGACCAGTAGAATATCCTACTGCTACCAAAGAGCAGACTGGGATTCGTTCCGAGACTTCCTCTGTGATGTCCCATGGAACAACGTTTTTAGTCTTCCCATCGAAGAATGTGCATCCGAGGTTTCCTCCTGGGTTAAGGCTGGCATCGATGCCTTCATCCCTGCCAGTAAATTTCAGCTTAAATCCCATTCGTCTCCATGGTTCTCGCCAGCTTGCTCGGCAGCCATTGCTCACCGGAATCATTTCTTCCGACTCTATCGTAGCTACGCGTCGGACCAAAACAGGCGCCTTTTCGACTCAGCTCGTAATAAGTGTAAAAAGATACTTAACGAAGCGAAGATGTTGTTTGCTGCAAGAATGAAGAAAAGCATAGCATCCTCTAAGTTCGGCTCCAAAGACTACTGGTGACTCTGTAAAAGAGTACTTAACAAGAGCAAGTCCACAATACCCCCACTAATCAAAAAATTCGAGGTCCCCACCACCTCAGCGGACAAGGCTGAATGCTTTGCCCGCAGAGTCTCGAACAATTCGAGTCTGGATTCGTTTGGAGTTTCTACACCCGACTTACGTCAACTGAATGACGTCCACATTACACCCTCGCTTGTCTCTAAGATAATCTCAAAACTTGACCCTCACAAAGCGAGCGGAGGAGACGGAATCCCAATCATAGTCTTAAAGAAATGTGTCCCTGAACTCTTCTCTGTCCTTTCTAAGCTCTACGACTTCTGCCTATCTGCTTCCTGCTTTCCTGCCTGTTGGAAATCTTCCTCTGTAGTTACTCTATTTAAAAACACTGAAGAACCCTCGGACCGCCCTATCAGCCTTCTTCCGATCTTTGGCAAAATGTTCGAAGCCGTTATCAACGCCGGGGTGGTTCAGCATCTCACAACACACAGGCTCCTCTCGGACAAGCAGTATGGTTTCCGCTACACCAGGTCTACTACTGATATGCTAACAACCATCACCGAGTATATATACCAGGCAATCGACAGGAATGGCGAAACCCGAACCGTTGCCTTGAAAATCTCTAAAGCGTTAGACAGTTTGGCATGCTGGCCTTCTACGCAAACTGCGGAGCTATGGTATAACTGGACATTTGTTTGACTTAATCCAGTCTTACCTCTCTAACCGTACATTGAAGGTGGTATTAAATAGACATGCCTCCCAGAACTACCATACGAACGCGGGTGTCCCTCAAGGCTCTATCCTAGGTCCTACGCTCTTTCTGATCTACATTAATGACCTCGCTGATACTATAAGATCCCAAGTATGTACGCCGATGACACCACAGTTTACTCTCGCCTCGATCAAAAATCTGGTGTAGGCGACAAAGTTAACCTTGCAGCCGTGGACCTGCAATCCGTAGTGGACTGGGGTAAGAAATGGCTCGTAAATTTTAATGCTTCTAAAACGAAGCTACTATCAATTAACCATCATAGACAATCGCACCTACCTCCCATTAGCATGGACCAGGCTGGCTTCCCAGAGAGTAAAACACTACGCCTCCTTGGTCTCAAACTTTCAGCGGACCTCAAGTGGAATGACTATATCGAATCCATTGCTACATCCGCTGCCATGAAAATCGGTTCTCTGTGCAGGGCCCGGAAGTTTTTTCTGTCTGAGTTGTCCTGCACATATATAAATCTACCATCCGCCCGTGCATTGGATACTGCTGCTATATCTGGCTCGGGCTTCTCGACAAGGTACAGCGGAGGGTCTGCAATGTGATCGATACCGACTTGGCAGACCGCCTGCAGTCTCTCTCTCACCGGCGCAACGTGGCTTCCCTGGGCCTCTTCTATAAATACTTTCACGGTTTCTCCTCCGATGAACTTAGATCACCGGTGCCCTCTAGGTACGAATTTGCACGAGATACTAGATTAGCTACTAGATCCCATCCTTTTACAGTGAAACCGATAAAATGCAAGTTTCTTCTCTCGCATTTCCCGACTGTGGAATTCCCTTCCACATGATTGCTTCCAAGACGGCTACAATCTCCAGGAATTTAAATGTAAGGTCAATAGACACCTCCTAACACACTAACTTGCTCCCATTCTTTCAAACACTCTTGCCATCTACCCTAACCCCATCCTCTGTATCCTTACCCATCTATCACCTTCCTTCTGACATTTCCTATATCTAACCACTCCTTCTCTTTACCTTCCCCTATGTAGCCCCATGGGCAATAGTGGCAGTGGAATGCATTGTTTGGGGTGAAATGATTAAAAAAAAAAGTAAACGCAGGTAGGTAAATCCCAAAACCCGACCCTATGATAATACGTGAAATTTCTCTTAGGAATTTCTCGTAGAAATGACCATACAACTGATTTGAACATCGGAATTTATTATATATATATATGTTGTATCATCGAATAAAGAGATACATCGAGAAATGTAGCTAAAATACTTTATTAACAGAGTGGTACAACCAAGATGTATATACAATATTTACAGTCTCTCGTAGTAGTAGGTGTAACTTCCCGAAATCCGTGATAAAGAAAACACCGCCGTGGTAAGTGGACATTGTCTTTAATACATCCGAGCGACCGGATGTTATATAGTAGGAGCTCCGACACAACAATATATATATATATATATGTATATATATATATATATATATATATATATATATAATGTAGAAAGTATTCATCGAATCAAGTTTGATTTTAAAAAGAGAAAAAATATGTCTGTTTAGTTTTGTGTTTGTTTGTGTTTCGTAATATAGTCGAAGTTGTGGATAAACTGTCCGAATTTCATATTTTATTATTTTTGACTAATAACTTTCGACTTTCGCAGTTATTTTCAAGAACGGGTGTGCTGTCTGTGGTAGATAGAATTCTCATGTCTGCGTCTCTATGAGAAAACGAGACGTTTGAAATGATCTAGCGTAACATCAAATGTAACAACAATCAAATGTAACAACAATCGGGAATGAGACCGCACAAAAACAAATTAATCCCAAATTGGAAACGTATAATAAAAATGTGCGTTGTGGTGCAGTGGATATCGGCTAGAAATATGAAATCGGGGAACCGAGTTCGAGTTTTAGTCGAATTAGTCGCATTCATTTACGCGCAAATCGCCTTTGGAAATCCGCCTCTTCCATCCAGCTATGTATCAAATAACAAGACAGATTGAGTTCTGTAGCCTTGGTTGGCAATCGGTCTACCGCAGGATGTAATGGTAATCGACCGTAGAAAAATCTTTTGACCAGCCAGTCATGTATCTTTTGAGACATGATCGCCCAAGCATGTATCACGTATAGAACTTAACTGATAAAAAAAATAAAATGACAGACATTCTCGATAATTTTTAATCAGAATTATATATATATATATATATATATATATATATATATATATATATATATATTAGTCATCCACATACAAGCCCGTTTCGCTGTATCACAGCTCATCAGTGTGGCTAGACATATCCACTTGCTTCTGGCCGGGATCGAAACTCGATTTATATATATATATATATTACTACGGAAGATAATTTTGATTTTGTATATATATATACTACGGATGATAATTTTGATTTTGTCGTTATTTACAAATCAGATTTTTTTACAAATCTGACGAAAGTAAAATCTAAAGAAGCAATAAGTATATCGATGACCGTTTTTTTGCGAGCGGTGGGTAAGTTGAGTAACGTATTAAGAAACCGGACAATTTTGCTTGAAACAAAGAAGAGAATACTATATTGCTATGTGATGTTGGTTCTTCAATATGGTAGTGAATGTTAAGCAATATATTTGAACATGTAGGAAAAACATGAAGCAGCTGAAATGTGGTTCTACAGAATGATGCTGCGAATATCATGGATCGAGCATGTGAGCAGTGATGAGGTTTTGGAAATGATGAACACGAAAAGGAAAATAATACTGAACATCATGAAGAGACAGCTAAAGTTCCTGAGATATGCAATGAGGAAGGAGAGCTTGGAGAACATGATACTAACAAGCCATATAGAGGGGAAAAGAGACAGGTGAAAGCAGCGGATAATATATTTGAAAGACTTGATCAGGTAGATGATGGAACGAGGGTTGCGTGATGTTACAGGATAAAGCGTGGTAAGAGCCACTAGGGATAGGGAGATGTGGAAAGCCATGATCGCCTACGTCCTGAAAGAACAGGGGACATAAAATAAGTAGGTAAGTTGGATATATATTGTTTTCTGGCACCCCATCTACTTCTTAGTGCCGTCTCTCGTTAAAGCGTTGACGATCAGGGCTCTCCACAACTTTATATCTTTTGCAACACTTAATATTTTTCTTTCTGTTATCTCTCCTGTCCCACTACTCATTTACTCAAGCGCTCTATGTAGGATATGACTTAACTTCTCCCGTCCCACTTGCCTGCAATCTGTCATGTGAGTATTATATATTCAAAGCCGTTTCTTCTCATTATGAGCCCTTGAAATGTTAACTCACTTTCTCCTGTTAAGTATGTTTCTATTTTGTTTTAAATTTTCTCTAATATTTCGTCGTTGCTCATATGTTCAGTCCATGGTATTCTCAGTGTACTTCTGTATGTAGAACCACATTTCTTTTGCTTCAAGCTTTTTTTTGTTTTTTTGTTTTTTTTTGTTTTATGCCTTTTTTTCTTAATTTGTGAGGGTATTGTCTCACATTTACTGCCATATAGTAGAACTGATATTCAGAACTCTTTTCTTTGTTTCTAACGAAAAATTTCTGTTTCTTGGTATTTTGCTTAGCTTTAAAAAAAGGAATCATTCGCTATACCAATGCAGCTTCAGATTTAATAACAATGAAGTTAATGTTATATTATTTAAACAAGTTTCTTTATCTGATTGCAAGACTAACAGGATAACAACTAACACACTCAACAAAAAATGCAAATTCTTTAAAACAGCAACATACATTTAGAAATGGTAAATTACCTAATAAGATATTTGTCTCTCTTTATTGTTCGACAACATTTCCACATCAGTTGATGTATTTGTTGATGACAGGATTAAAACTTCATCCAAGTGGTCATCAGCCAACCTTGTTCTTAAACGATTTTTAATATTTCTTTTTCGTAAAACGGTTGTTCTCTAGCATATATTCTTTCAAATAATGATACCATCATCTTCGCATTATTCGATAGACTTTTTATATTTTCCACTTGCCAAAATATATTTCTTAAAAAAGTCAGCAGTGGATCTGAAATTAAATTTTGATTTTAAAAAATCGTGGCAATGCAAATCGCTGAATTCTAACAGATACTTTCTCTGCCCATTTCTCAGCAAATTAATTAGATAATTAGTGTCGAGGTGTTAAGTTGGAGGGCCTGACAAAACTTCTTGGCGGGCCGGATACGGCACGAGAGCCGGGGATTACCGACTCTGATTTATGGCTTTATCGGTATCTTTCTATCAAATCACATCTTTGTTGCGTTCATTCTCCTCTTCAGCTGGGATGAAATCCTTCGCTGCCATATAGAAGGATTTACATTGCATCGAAGTCTCGCGCATTTTTCAATTCATGTCTTTTTGTTTCTAACGTTTTCTTTTCTGTTTTTTTAATACTTTGTTTAACTTATAGAAGGCATTTTAAGCTATTCCAATGCATCTCCGTATATCTGAACACATTTTTCATTATCTGTTCTAACGCTTTCCATATAGTTCAGTTTCATTACTTGCTTGCTTCTGACGTCGTCTTACGGCCATATCAGGATAAAACACCGGTTCTCGTAGGATCACTAAAGTTAAGCAACGTCTAATATGGTCACTAACCAAATGGGTTACCGCTTAGAAATACCTAGCGCTGTAAGCTTAAATCAGAGGGTAGTGTAATGGATTACGGCTTGAAATTGTTAATAGAAAACCCGCGGTTCAATTCCAGTTGGGTTCGTTACATTCACTTATGCTCAAATACCTACAGAAAATAAGAACTCACACAATCTCTCCACAGCTATGGTTTAATTAGTAAGACTTCAGTAAATCATTATTATTTCCAAAAAAATAATTAGAATCAACTATTTTCTGGTTTTGAATAATGTGCAAAGGGCAGATAAACTGTAAACAATAATTAATTTTTAAAAAAAAGCTTGTGACGTCTCGCATCTTGGGATAACCCACTTACTAACGACGATACATTGTCTTTTTACAATTGATTTAATCTTTTTTTTTCTATACACAATACATAATTTCGAAAGTTATTATTGAATGACTTTTGGAATAAAGAAAATTACTGAGACTTTAGATTATTTAGCTTGTTGCGAAATTTCTCATGTTACGTCACTAACGGTGTTATGCAGCGTTCATATAAATGATAAATTATAATCGACTAATGAAATTATAGATAAGCTAGATGAACTTGTTTTAAATAGTCTTTTGAACTCATTGGACACAATTCAATTAAACAACAACCCAGTATTAACAAAATCTAATACTAAGGTTAGGATAGCAGTTTCCATACGGAAAATATTCCGTATTCATTGACCAAGCAGCGTTACCGTCGATAGACGTTCATAAATTCTTTTTCTTAAAACAGTTTTACAATGTCGATGAAAGGCATTCAACTCGATCTGTCACGAGGCGATTTTTGCTACGCTTGCACGGAGAGGAGTTACCTACTCATTCTGCGGTATCTCTGGACAAACAGGCGGAAGAACTCGCAAGGAACAAACGGTCATCTAAGTAGAGGCGGTGTCTCAATAAATCAGCGTGGAGTAGGCAACGGGAAACCACTGCACTATTATTCCCAAGAACAATTATGGACCTAAAACACTAATATATAAAACCCAACGTTTTGAAGGTAGTTAAGTCTAAAAGAATTAACTCTAGGGACATTGAATGTGGACAGCTGGAGAATGTCAAGCAGGAGACAAGCAGCTTGAATATAAACATTGTAGAAATATGCGAAACTAGGTGCCTAAACAACGGAAATTTAATCACTGAAAACTTCAGGATTATATACGCTGGCAGTAAAATAATGAAAAGGGAATCGGCTTGATACTTAACAGAGACATTAAGAATTGCATTCTGGGATACTTCCAGTTATCCGAAAAAGTCTCAAGGCCAAAGTCTCAAGGCCAAGGGATAAGTGTAAAACACAAGAAATTGGAATTATCATGGGATACCTGAATGCCAAAATAGGCAAGGAGAGGAAAGGTTTAACAGTTGGCAACATCGGAATTAGAAACCGCAATGACCAAGGACAAAAATTGGTCCAATGGTGCATGGCGATTGATCAAATTATAAACAACACCTGGTGTTAAGAACACCCAAGATGATTATGGACCTGAAGAAGCCCAAGATGTTACACGAAAAACCAAACCGACTGTATAAGCAGAAGATTCGGGAATGCAGTTGTTCATCGTAAAACATATCCAAGTGCCGACTGTGGGGGCGACCATCTCCCGGTTATATATAAACTTAGGATGAAACTTCAGAGATTAAAGAAGCCTAATGCAGCACCCAAACTGCAATACAACCAACTCTTGTACAACCTCAACATGAAGGAAAAATAATCAGACTTTGTGAAAAAAAAAATTACAAGGGACAAACTGGAAACGGAAACTCGAAATGGACGAACTAAAGGAAGCGCATGTGACATAGTCAGACGACATCGTCCAAATGAAAAACAGACGTAAAAGAAAAAAAATGAATGGGTTGCAACTGAGATTCTTGACATGGGAAAAAAAGGCAGAAAACAGTGCCAAGACAACGAACGGAATACAAGAAACTACACAACGAAATAAGAAGAAACTACAGACAGGCTAATGAGAAATATCTCAACGACAAATGTGCAGAAATAAAGAGATTAATCACGACTAATAAAGGAAACGTGCATAAAAAAATATGAAAACTAACAGGGTAAATGACATGCTCCTCAACTGGATGTGTAAACGCCAAAGATTGAACACTCATATTAGAGAAAGAGAAAGCAATTTAGGGATGGGAATATCATATAGGTGATCTCTTTCTCAAAAAGTGAGAGCAACTGACAATATCGGTTTGACACCAAGAACTTTTTCGAGTAACTGAAAGTATCCCAGAACCGACAGACCAAAAATATTCAAATCCGAAATGGAAGCTGCACTGGCCAACTGAATTGAAACAAAGCAGCTGAACTAGACAGCATTGTAATAGAGATGATGCCAGCCTTAGACGATTTCGGCGTAGACATAATTACAGAAATAATAAATATACCGGAAGACCTAAGCAGATCGATTTTCGTAGCACAGTCTAAGAAGCCAGGTGTAAATGAATGTTAATTCCACCGAACATTCAGATTAATGAGTCACATAATAAAACTCGTCATAAGAATTCTGATGAATAGAGCGCACAGCAGAATCAAGCCAGAAAGAGGTCAAGAACAGTGCGATTTCATCGAGTACATTGAAACGAGAAACGTGATATTTATGCTTTGAATTTTATTAGAAAGGGCAATACAAATGCAGAAGAACGTGTACCTGTGTTACATAGACTGTGTAAAGACATTCGACAAAGAGACTCTTAGTAACTTTGACATAATCCATGATCGACATGAGAGTAATCAAGAACCTGTACTGCAGCAAACAGGAAACGAGTATTGCAGATATACAAAGAAAGAGGTGTAACACAAGGATGTGCCTTCCCACTAGATCTATTCAATTTATATAGCGAGATAATTCTGAGAATTCTAGACGCCCTACGAGGATTTGTCATTGGCAACCGCAGTCTAAACAATATAAGATATGCAGATGATTCAGTGCTAATATCTGACACCGAAAGGAAACTACAAGACTTCCTAAAAGAATTATTTGAAGAAAGTGGAAAGAAAGCCTAACATATAAATTACAATAAAACTGAATGCATGGAAATCAGTAAAAGCAGGAGCAAAAAATGCAAACTACAAGCAGGTATAAAAAATTAAATACCTGCAAAGTGTTCTGACATAGGACAGAAAGTGTGACACTGAGATCCAAATGCGTATTGTCATGGCCAAGGATGCATTCCAGAATCTGAATAGAGTATCAAGAGAAAGGAAAATTTCGCTGGAAACAAAGAAGTGCTTATCGGATTTTTATGCGATGTCTGTCCAGCAATCGCTGACATATTGAAGGACAATCTCATTAGAAACGAGGGAAAGATTTGAAGCAACTGAAATGTGCTTCTATCGAAGGATGCTGAGAATACAATGGGCTTAACTTGTGGGCAACAATGAGGTTTTGCAGAGGATGGTAAGAAAGAAGAAACTGATACTTAACATCAGAAAAAAGGCAGCTGACGTTTTCTGGCCATGTAATGAGGAAAGAGGGCTTGGTGAATCTGATACTCACAGGACAGATAGTGGAAAAAAAAGGACGGGAGAAAGCAACCTGTGACATACTTGATAGAATTGAGCAGATGGATGGCGGAGTAGAGTTTGGGAGGAGTTACTGGAGTAGGAGAAGGGTTGTTAAGAGCTATATGAGATAGGGGGATGTGAAGGGCAATGATCGCCTACATCCTTAGCAGACACGGCATATAGAAGAAGTAAATTCTAAATCCACTATGATTGATAAAAGTTTACCTCTAAATCTTTTGTTTAAGGTGATGGGCAATGTCAGCAGTTTGATTACTATACATATTCGAGTAGAGAGTCAGACTACACATATCAAAATCATTCAGAAATATTCAAGAGTCATGTACTCTTTTTCTCTCTACCTCTCTCTCTCTCTCTCTCTCTCTCTATATATATATATATATATATAGGTGTCAGTCCATAAATGGTGAGGATAATCTAACAAGATTACCTTAATATAAAATATTAATTAGTAAATCCATATAGATAGCTCGATGTGTGTTAACCAGAGCGAGATGGAGGAAATATTGTAAAAGTGTCTGATGATATGAGCTAATTATACTCATAGAAATGAACTATATAACAAATATGACGCGTTGAGTTTTCCTTTACAAACTATATATATATATATAATAACGTAAATTAATAAATATATTTACAGTGACGTAAATTAATAAATATATATATGAAGGTGCACATATGTATAGTATTATTATTCAGGTGTTAATAAAACAGTGCTCAAATGTATAAAGAGAGCTGTATTTTATATATATTAATAAGTATACGTATCGTATAACTTTGGCACAACTCGGAGTTTCATGCATTATGCAAACATCAGGTGCATAATTCAAGCTGACAGTTTAATAGATTAAATCAGAGACGTATGATAATATATAAAGTCGATCTATACACGAGTATATATGGTGTATCATTATTTTCTTTTCTACTTCCACGTGTTATCAATTTTAGCTGCTACTGAAGTTGTAAATATTTATGTGGTGAAGTTTGTTTTTTTTTGTTTTGTTTTTATTATTTAAAAAAAAACTATTTGTGACTCCATAGCACTAGACAATAAAATCCGGTGAATTATAGTCTCATTTACGACCTACATGGTTCATTGGCTTGAATAAATTTTTAATTATTAATATGACAAAACGATCTTATTTTTTGTATTATTATTTCACCCCAAGGAAGGTAATAATATCATTAAGACGCTTGAGTGTAGGTTATTTGAGTGAAATAAGAACATTTTCAGGAAAAAAGATGGCGGTTGACGCTGAAAGAGAATGAGACTGTAGAAAAGAGAATTGAAGAGAAAGGACAATAAAAGAATAGTAGCAACAAGACATAACATGGCCATTGACGCTGCATGTAAATTTTTAAAGATTGTACGTGACAGCTATGCAAGAAACAAATGTGAATTGAGAGAAAAGAACATATTATAATAAAAATTAAGGATCCCCCTATCTGATTTAACAGCAAAACTATGAGATATAGTTGCCAATATAATTTTTCTTCTTCGACTTTATATATATTAATACGTTATTATGTACCGTTACTTTTCAAGTCGTAGATTGATCATGGCCCTCTACATCTTTCTGTGCCTTAGAGTTCTTAATGCATTTTGTCTTTCCTCCTAAACCTTGCTCTGGCATCCATTTGCTTAAGCCCATCAAGTATGTCACGCCCTGTTTTCCCCTGTCTCCCTTTCTCGCTATCCGCGCTGTGAATATCAGATTCTCCAAGCCTTCTTTCTTCATTACATGTCCCAGAAATTTCAACTGTCTCTTCCTTATGTTAAGAATAAGAGTCCTTTTCGTTTCCATTCTCTCCAAAACCTCGACGTTGCTCACATGTTCGATCCCCATCCTCCTTTTGTAGGCCCACATTTCAGTTGTTTCTTGTCTTTCTTTTATCTTTGACAAGCGGTATGGCCCGGTGTTGCTCGGGTGTAATGAAAGCTTTAAAACTACTCCATGGCCTAAAGAATATTTGTTTGAAGTTTGGTGAGAATCAGTTAAAAATTGTAGATTGTAAAATTTGTGGACTTACAGACAGATAAACAGACACACAGACAAACATCTAGCCTTTTATATATATATATATATATATATATATATATATATATTATCGATTTTCTGCACTATTGTAAGAACTGCAACCTTGAAACTTCTGAATATCGTTTCTTATGTCTTTGTCTATGAGTGTATCAAATTTGATTAAAATCGGACCACTCCTTCTATAACCCAATTTTTTCGATTATCGATTTTCGATATTTATCCAGGGTACCTCGACACAAAACCTAGCTAAGAACACTCGCAAACGCTTATAGGACGACTGTGTAAATTTTCAATAAAATCGGTTAAGCCATTCCGGAGTCTATAGGTAACGGACACCCACACACACAGACAAAGTTCCATTTATAAATAAGTTCAGATTAGATTATCCAGCATTCGTTGCCATATAGGAAGCTCGATATCGCATAAACGTCTAATACTTTTTTCTTTTTTTCCAAAGATAATTTTCCTGTTTCTCAATACTATATTCAACCTTTGGAATGCGTCCTTGGTCATGCCAATACACCTTCGGATCTCAGTGTCACAGTTTACGTCATTTGTTACTATACTTCCCAGGTTTTTACATTTCTTTACCTGCTTGATTTTTATATTTCCAACCTGTAATTGGCATTTTGGGCTCTTCTTTTTTCTTTTATTCATTCAGCTTTCTTATAATTTATGTTTAGTCCTTTCTTCATGCTTTCCTTCACTACCTTCTGTAGGAGGTCTTGTAGTTTCCTTTCAGTGTCTGCTATCAGAATTGTATTATCTGTGTATCTTATATGATTCAGATTGCGGCCTACAAGTTGAATAGATCCGGTGAAAAGACACATACTAGTCTTGAGCCCCTTTCTATCTTTGTATATCTGCTGAACTCGTTTCCTGTCCAAGTTCAGGTAGTTTGCTGTTTGTTTTTTTGTTTTTTTAATCATCTCACCCCAAGAAAGGAATTCCACTGCCACTATTGCGCATGGGGCTACATAGGGGAAGGTAAAGAGAAGGAGTGGTTAGACATAGGGAATGTCAGGAGGAAGGTAAAGAGAAGGAGTGGTTAGGCATAGGGAATGTCAGGAGGAAGGTGACAGATGAGTAAGGATAGCGAGGATGAGGGTTGGGCAGATGGGAAGAGTGCTTGATAGAATGGGAGCAGGTTAGTGTGTTAGGAGGTGTCTATTGACCTTACATTTAAACTCATGGAGATTGTAGCCGTCGGGGAAGCAATCGTTTGGAAGAGAATTCCACAGTCGGGAAGTGCGAGGAAAGAAACTGTTGGAGTAGAAGTTACGGCTGCATTTCATCGGTTTCACTGTAAAAGGGTGGGATCTAGTTGCTAATCTAGTATCTCGTGCAAATTCGTATTTAGGGGGCACTAGTGATCTAAGTTCATCGAAGCCGCGAAAGAAAGTTTGTACAGGTTATTTATTATTCTGATGTGTTTCCCAAATATATCAAGTTTGCGGAGCAGCTCTAACAAATCTTTGAATAAATACATGCAATCGATATACAAAGTAAAAAAAAAACTCATCAGAACAATTATATGAAAACAGTTACAGAAAGGTAAGAATACAGCTATATTAGACATTTCTGAACGATCTGAACTCCCTATATGACGTCCACATAAACCTTGATTAGAGTAGGCTAATTAAAAACCTGACATTTCTGGGGTTAATATCATAGTTTTGGATAACTGTTATCACTCCTTTTGGTACTGAGGGGAGTTTTCTACTTACCTTAAAGAAAGGACTAAAACATAAAGTAAGGAATAGAATTATGTAAGAATAAAGAATGTATGTTTGTATGCAATATGCTTAAGATACGAACAATGAATTGGAGAACTGAAAATCAAGCAAATGATAAACTTCAGATATCTGGGTTTTCACAGACCACGGAAAAAGTGGCACCAGCATCTGAAGATATGGAGGAATAACGAAAAATGCTTTCGTAGGAATCCTGATGGATAAGGCACGCAGCAAAATCAGAACAGAAATATGATAAGATGAGTGTGGTTTGGTTTAAGTAAAAGTGATGATTTTCTTGACAGACAGGACTTTCTTATACGCTGGCTTGATGCAACATTTTCTTGCATCTTCCCTTGTTCGTATTTGATCTGGGGTCAACAAAATTAAGCTTTATATAAAAAATGTTTTCTATTGATTTTATTTTATCTTATCTATAAAGTATTCAAAAATATTAAGAAGCTGGAAATTTTCTTCAAAAACGAAGAAAAGTGTGCTGAACTGTCATTTAATATCAGCATTCTTATATGCCAGGGAATGATGGGCAATTTTCTCATATATAAAGAAAAGACTTAAAGCATGGTGTATGTGGTTCTGTAGGACATGGAAAATACGACGCACTGAACATGGAAGTTTTGAAGAAAAAAGAAACAAAAAGAAAACTTCTACTTAATATAAAAAAACAGTGAAAAATTCTTAGCACATAATAAGGAAAAAGGACTTGGATACTTTGAGCATCATAGAATATCGTCATCATTTATCCATCACACCCAGATGGTGCATAGGGCAGCAACTTTTTGTTGCTGTTTCTGTACCAAACTCTTTTTTTCCGGGGCAGGGGTTTTAGCCTTGCACCCAACCCCAAAGGACCGGTGGACCATTCTTGGTCCTTACGTTTACAGCATCTGGTATTCCCAAATGGTCACCCATTTAAGTACTGACCAGGCTCGGTGTTGCTTAACTTCGGTGATCGGACGGGAACCGGTGTATTGAACACGATATAGCCGGAGACTCATCATAGAATATACCAAAGACAAAACGAATAGTGGAAAGCAGCGAGAATCCTACCTAATGAGATTATGAATTAATAACAGAAAGTTGCGGCTGCCGTGGTCGCTCTGAAGGTAGACATCATATACATGAAGGACAGTCAGCATTGTGATTATATCATTATTTTCGTTTCTAACTAGTTTTTGCTAAGATGTTTTTTCGTGACTTATTATTGATTATCTAATAAAATTACGTGTCCGATTCTGTAGCGTCAGTCTATGAAATGTTTAAAGATTGAAAGCTGTTTTAAATACCACTTTTTTTGTTTTAATATCAGCTTGGTCAGAAAGTAAAGAGTTCATTTGTTGGGAATCAGAAACTATTTCTTAAGTGTCTTTAGGAATTCTTGGTTTAATTATCATTCGTATATATATATATATATATATATATATATATATATTCTAAACATATGCTGTTAAATATAAGAGACAAGGAATGCATATTATGTTTAATCATGAGCCGTTCTAAACGTCGCATTTTTGCTTTAATTTCAGTTGAAAATAAAGTCAAAAATTCTCCAACATTTGGATAATTATTTATTAGTTTTCTTCTAAGCTTTCGGCTCACATGAGCCATCTTCAGAGAGGTCGTTCAAACTGAAATATTATAAAATCCACCATCACCGACGATTTTATTTTGTGTTGACATAAAACTCCGCTTGACAACGACAATAGTTACCAAAAATAATAACCGCAGTTCTTAACTTTGCGATTCGGTTTTATGACGTCACACCGCGGGATAGCGCGAAATAACAACAAAACCATGTAGTCAAATGCAATGTAATATGTTATTTCCTTTTTTAAAGTCACTTTAAAACAGGAAGTAACATATTACATTGCATACGACATACGACGTTTAGAACGGCTCATGATTAAACATAATAGACATTCAATGTCTCTTATATTTAACAACATATGTTTAGAAAATTACTTGCTGCCTGGATATACTATATATATATATATATATATATATATATATAGTCATCCGCAGACAGATCTGTTTCGCTGTCTCACAGCTCATCAGTACGGTTAGACTCCGATTGCTTTTTAACCCAGGATTGAAACCCGTCCGAATTGGCGTGAGCCTCTGGGTTATGGGCGTTCGGTAGAAGAAGGCAGACTTTTTAGCTTGTATATTATCATTATACGCGCCCAATAGCCAGAGTGCTCTAATTCATTTTATTGAATGAGCGATGCGTACATGCTAGAGTAGCTACTGTTTTTCAATGTTTACCATTCTTCCAGAGTGCTCAATCAGGGTGTGAGAGCGTAAATTTATATATATATATATATATATATATATATATATAAGTATAATTTGCCTTGTTATCCCTAACGTACGGATGAGTGATTTAATAGTGTTTGTACTTATTTCTCCTAAAAGTCAAAGTTATTTGACTCCATTATTATCATCAGCGGTCGAAAGCATTAAAACATCATTGAAAAATATGCACTTAGCGACAACGCGGTCCTTTCACGATTATAAGGTAATCTTATTTCAGTTAATTGGGCATCTTTTCTCTGAAGTTGATAGTTTGTTCTCAGACGAGAATATATCAAATATAAAATATTTTTAGAAGATGTATCCCCAAGAAATTAGGAGTCAATATAGTTGAAAGAAACCATTATTTATGGCGGTCTTTTTTCTAATGTTAATGGTGTTTAACGAAAAATTGAAGTCCAAAAAAAATGACTAATTTAAAATAATAAAAATAAAACAATGAAAAAGAAAGGCCGTCGGGGAATGAGCATAATACAAAAGATAAATTAAAAGGATTTTTCAGAAATAAAAGAATGGAAAATATATTCAAAAGTTAAAAAAGGATATTAAAAAGAATAACATAATACAAAGACCAAGAACAGGCAAAAGCAAAGAGAAAATACTTCAAACATGGAACGAATACATCGACGGACTTTTTCACAACGAAAGAGAAGAACTCGCAATACACAGAAATACTGAAGGACCAGATATATTAAAATCTTAAGTGAAATTAGCACTGCTCAAATTGAACGGAAACAAAGCAGCAGGACCAGCCGGAATTGTAATAGAGATGCTAGCAACCTTTAATGATTTCGACATTCATATACAGACATAATGAATGAAATATACTGCAGCAGTGATACACAAAAAAGCCTAAGTAGATTAATTTTCCAATGGGTACCTAAGAAGCCAGGTGCCAATAAATGTGAACTCTATAGAACAATCAGCTTAATGAGCCATATAACAATATATACGAATTCAGATGAATAAGACGCGTAGCAAATTCAGAACAGACATAGGATTAGAACAGTGCGGTTTGGCTTAAGTAAAAATTAAGTGATGATTTTCTTAAGTGAAAATTAAGTGATGATTTTCTTGACGGACAGGACCTTCTTATATGTTGGGTTGACGCAACATTTTCTTTCAACTTCTCTTTTTTGTATTTAGTTTCGGTGTCAACAGAGTTAAAGTCTATATAAAAATATTTTACATTCAATTGTTTTGTGATCTTCTCAACTCTTTAAATGTTATTTAAAGCCAAAATATATTTTCGAATTTGAGGAATTTTTTGTACAGAAAACTACAAAGCCCACTATAGCCGGTAGAAGATGATTTGGATTCATACCTTTCCCAAAATATTTTCACATAAAGGAACGGAACAAACCCGACTGGAATTCGAACTCGACTTTCCGATTTTCTATTCCGAGTAATTGTCCATTACAATATCCGCACATTCAAGTTTACAGCATTGGATATTTCGGCGCGGTCACCCATCTCGGTACAGATCAGGATCAACGTTGCGTAACTTCGTTGACGGAGTGAGAATGGGTGTTTTGACGTTGTTGTTTCTAGGTTATTATTTTAATTATTTGCTAATAGCTAGACGGACTAGTAGAATAAAGAGTAGTTAAGCCATATTTGGTTCCCTGACAATTGTGAGTTCAATCCTTGCGTCGGATATTACGAAAATATAATATTCTGGTTCGTTGAAAATTAGAACAAAGGACATAACGGGGTGTATTATCTAGTAGACAGGAGAAAAATCTACCCGCGTGGACAAATAAACTGTTTAGTACAAACATTTCTGGAGCTTACTGAGTACGGCAGACACAGGAAGTAGGCCCGACATAAAAAAATAGCTAGAATCATAGAGATATCTCAATGTTATAAATTGATATAATTACGAGAAATCCTACATGGAAACGTAGACTGACACGGAAAAAAATATTTTTCAAAGCAAACGTTTCTACTAAAATTAAAGCGGTTCTGTGTCAATATATATACAAATTCAGGTAAATAGGACTCAAGCTTTAATGAATTTGAGGTCTCTGATATTTACTTTTTTTTGAAGAAAGTGCTCAATAAAAATAAATACAGTAAGAGGGATATATATATATATATATATATATATATATATATATATATATATATATATATATATATATATATATATATAGTGAGCCAGGGACTTAGTCTGTATATGTTTACGTAAATATTCTCTTTGCCGGCAGAAGGACTTCGTGAAGTATCTACATTTGTTGGGGGATATTTTAAGTGTCCCTCGATAATTATTTACACGCGATTTCTTTTCCCCTCGTTATAAATATATATATTTATATATATATTTATTTTAACGTGTTTTCCCCACTCTGTTTGCTTCTTTTTTTTTTTTTTCGTTGTTGTTCTTTTTGTTTGATTTATAATTCCAACGATTTTCTCCTGATGAGATGTTGGACGAAAGGGCCTTAGGGACTATCAATAAATTCCCTGTTTTTTATAATAGCATACAAATTTTGTACCTCCAAATATTTGTATATATATATATATATATATATATATATATATATATATATCCACCACTTGTTCTTTGGATTATTTGTTTTCTTATGTCTTAATATAGAATACTCAGTAGTAGGTACATCAATATACTTGTTGCTATAATTTTAGATGGCATACAGGTATAAAATTTTGCCGTCATTTTTTGCGGAAAAGACCCACTCGTTAATAAATAATTAATAAATGTAAGGGCATCTTATCTTGGACCAATTCGTGAGTTTAATGTAATATCGCTTATAAGCTCTAGAGATTCCGATGTTACTGATGAGTGGTATTAAAACAAATGCCAATTGTTTTTTTGTGTTTTTTTTTTACTGTTTGTGTGTTTTGTTTTGTTTTTTTAAATCGAATTTACCTCACGCCAAGCCATAAGCAACTAAGTCACAAAGGATTACTGAGTATGAAAGAATAAGAAAACAGAACCATTACTAAGGAGTAGAAAAATCGGGAAGACAGTAGTTAACGATTGACATTATATTTAAATTTTTAAATATCAAAATTAACTGGAAAGCATGGAACAAGAAAAGTATACTACCAGCGCCAAGTGCGAGAAAACCTCTTAGCATAGAACTTACGGTTTATCTAGCCAATTCCACTATAAATTGACACCTTGTTGCCAATTAAGTCAGTCAGTTTAGTGGCATACGAGTTACACGCCTCGGCTATTATGTCTTTTTCGATCGATGACTGATTAGGCCAGGGGGTGAACAAACTTTTCCGTACAAGAAACATATTCAATAATTCACAATCTTATACGGTCGCATAGTATATTAATCAAAATAATTATTATTTAGAATAGACAAAATAAAAAGCTTTTAAAGAAAAATGCAATTAATATTTATTAATTAATATTTTAAAGAATTGTAGAAGATTCATATGAAACGCATTTATTTGAAAGACAAAGTAAATCAATTTAAACTTTAAAGGAAAACAATTTGCATTAATAAGTATTTTTAAGTAGGTGCTTGACAAGGAACACATTTGAAAGACAGAATAACCTTGTTTTAAGAAATAGCATTTATTTTTATTAATTAATATTATAAAGTAAAAACATTTATTTGAAAAACAATGCAACTCCGTTTAAAGAAATAAAAATCAATTTTATTAATTAAAAGTGCAAACTTCTAAAGTGCAAACTTCAAATAAAACACATAAAGTAACTCACTTTAAAGAAAAATGTAATTTATATTTGAAAGTAGAAACCTCACATGATACATTCGTTTGAAAATGAGTTACTTTGGCGGGTCATAGTTTGCTTACATCTGGTCAAGGCAGAAGATTTTTCGCACACTACAACGCCAGTCTACTGTGCTTAAATTCATCAAGTTTTGGTGCTATCGTCCGAAAGATTACCATGAAAATATTTATAGAAAGGTTTCAGGAAAACAATTTTACGACAATGGGAAAGTGATTGAATCCAAGACGCCAAATCAAGACCGATAATATATCGCTGATTCTTCGGATTTTATTAATAATCTCCAGATATATAGTAGAAAAAGCAGACAATATGTGGCAGCCGTTTACATCGAAAATGTTTGGAAGCAGAAACGCTATCGATAAGAAAAATAGTCGGAAAAGGTTTCTTCTTGGAAGGAAATGCTATATATATATATATATATATATATATATATATTGTGTGTGTGTAAAAATTCGGTTGACTAAAAGTATATCTGTAAGAAAGAATATGAATAACAACAAAAGAAATCCATTCGAAACATTCTTTTCAAATACCACTTTTCCGAAAAGAAATACCTCTTTGCTAAATCAACTGACATGAGTATAAAAAATTTTAAATTAAAAGAAAACGGGTTAATTCAAAATCTTTGATTATTTGAAATATATAATACATTAATTAATGGCAGAAATTATCAATGAAAATGATAGTATGAAATAATATTCAACAACAAAAATAATAATATTTACTCACATTCGATTATTAACCATTAAATCACGCCAGTTAGCCTCCCCCATAATTTACCTTGACTTTCAGCTAGCCTTATGCATATCTCTGAGCGTTCTAAAATTTTAAAATTCTGAAAAACTAAAGATAGTTTTACTTTTGTTCATAAATACTTGGTACAAAATATAATTTTTACTTTTGCCTGAATAAAGTTGACCAGAGAACGAAACGCGTCGAATAAATTAAGTCTTCCTTTTGTTTTATTCGCATATAGATATATCTTCCATACATACATAGATATGTTAAAACTATGCTTGATTTATACACAATGAAAACGCTTAATTAGTTGGATAGACATGAAAGATAGATCAATAAGTACACAACCAGTAACAAAAAGTATAATATATTTCTGTGACCCACAGAAATATGATTAACGTCAAAGGCAGGAATGTAAACAGTGACAAACAAAAATGTGATGACGTCAAAGGCAACTAGCTTCAAACGTAATAAACTGCGAAAATCATTAATAGATGACCTAGTCATAGATGACATAATTAAGCGAAATTCGAGAAAATTTCAGCTTATATAAGATCATATTTTTGTTTGTTTGTTTGTTTGTTTGTTTTTTCGTACAAAAAGGGGAGAACACTGAGAGGACTCAGAGAGAACTCAAGAAGAGAGAAGAAGAGAATACAACTCCCAACAACTCCCGCGTATGTGCGTGATTTCTTCTGACTACCACTTCACATTACCGTCGCTGGCAAAGTATAAAAATGTAAATTTATATTTTTACATATACGTTTTCATGACCGACAAACGATTGTCGGTCATGACGATTGTTGTTTCCAGCAGCAGCAGCAGCATATAACAAAAGAACAGAAATATTGATCTGACATTTACGCTGTATAAAAAAAAGAAAGCAATGACAACCGCAGAAAGCACTGGCAACTTGCTGCGGATAATCATCTACCCAGTCAGTCATGTCTCTTTCAAGACATGATCACCCAAAGCGTGTATCACGTATGGCACTTATCTGACTGACTGAATGTTCAATCTATATGACCAATGGGGAAAAATATTAATTTTAGTGCACTGACGAGGAATTGTGTTTAAAAATTTATTTTATATTCTTCAATATTGAATTTTATTTATCTCCCTTAAATCTTGAAACGCTGAGATATTTGAAGTGGCTGCAATTCGTCCATAACTAGATTTCTTCTTTTTTTCTTCTTTTTCTATGTTTCTAGTCCTTTCAAGAAGTAGGCAATCATGGCCCTCCACATCTTCCTTTCTTTTGTAGCTCTTAATAAGTTTGGTCTTTCTGCTATTTATCCCAAACACTTTTCTGCCATTCATTCACTCAAGCCTATTAAGTATATCACGTACTGCTTTCCCCTGTCACTCATTTTTTCTACCCGCCCTGTGAGTATCAGATTCTTCTAGCCCTTCTTCTTCATTACGTGTCACAACAGTTCAACTCTCTTTTGAACCACATTTAGGTTCCTTCGATTCTCTTCTTCATCTTTGTTGAGATTGTCTAGCGTTCGCTACTATTACAGTAGGACAAAATATTACGGGAAATAAAAACTAGATTTTGAGATAATAGCAGAAATAAATAGTAAAGTAGTCGAATGTTTAGATGTGGAATTAAATTTACAAACTGGCAATGTCACTCCATGCATGAAAGCAAACACAAAGTTAAAGTACATAAACACAAAATCTAACCATCCCAAAAGCATAATCAAGCACATTCACAAAGAAATAGAACACAGGCTATCAAAAACTCATCAAACAAAACAATATTTGATTAAATGATAAAAAAATATGAAGATGCACTAAGAAAATCTGGCCATAAGAACATTTTAGAATACAATTCCTAACCAAAATGTCAGTATTATTTGCTTTCTTTCCAACAAAATGTTCCTGTCTCTTAATAAACTCCTTAGCTTTTGGAATGCGTCTATGGCCATCCTTATGTAATATAATAATCTGGCCCGACCCAAGAAGGCTGATGAAGCGTGGGTGTTTTCGGTCATTGAAAGCAGCGGATGTCATTTTGACCCTATTTCCGGCAGAGCGGAAATAGCTCAGAGCAAACAGACAGGGTCTCTGAGAATTTACGTAGGCGTCGCGTAGGCGTCGCGTGATCAAGGCAAAACCGGAAGAAACGAGTCCCCGGTTTTGGAAGATATATAAAGACTGCGAAAACACAGATAAGTCAGTCTCCAGAAGTCGACAGTAGAAGAGAAGTCGAAGCCAGTGAGTCTTAACAGTCTCCAGAAGTAGACAAGAAGAGAAGTCGAAGAAGAAGAAGTCAGTCAGCCTCGACAGAAGTCAGTCTCGGCAGAAGTTAAAGAAGTCGAAGAAGAAGCTAGACGAGCTAAGCAGAGAGGCTACATTCTGTCGAACCCCCCGTCACCACGTCGTCACCCCTGTCAACCTTGGAAGAGCGCTCTCTCACTCCTGCCACTAGGCCACACGGTCCATCGTCGTTAATAAAAATATTATGATATATTTTTATATATATACGTGTTTGTTATTTATGGATATATAACACACGTTTATTTGGTGCTAGTGACCTGCTGTTTTGAAGCAACAAGACAGAGTGATACGAACATTATTGGGTTACCGCAACAACGATTGAAAATTCAACAGACTTGAAATTTCCGGAATTAAAACTGCCACCGGAAAATAAAAAGAACGACCAGATAGAAAGAAAGAAAAAGAAGACGAAAATATAGTAAACAACCGGACGAGACCAGCGAAAGGTAGGTGACACTTTGATTTAATAGTGTGTGTGTCTCTGCTCGTGTTTATAGTAGGTCTGGTTGAAAAAAAAATGGGACAGCATATTGTTGCCGATCTGACCGTAGAAATGAGAAATATGGATTGTTCAGTAGAACGGAGACGGAGGTGTTAAAATTGACAGTGGGGTGTTAAAATGAGGAAGAAAGTGTTAAAGTGTGTTAAAAGTTGACGGGGAGGAAGAAAGTTGAAATATTTGCCTGTCGGTGGGTGCGGGGCATCTGAGTTGGCGGTTTATTTTTTTTGTTAATGTTTTACCATATATGTGAAGTGAGAAAATAGTTAATATTTCGTAGAATAAATATTTAATGAAATAATTTTGGGTTGTGTCTTAATTTTACTTAAAAAGCGGCATGAGCTTTTCAGACAACCCAATAGAAATATTGACGAACAACTATTCTCAATGTGATTATGAAGGTCAGTTGTATGGTTGAAATAGTTGAGTTTTTCTGATCAGTACTCGAGCCGAGTTAAAAAAAAAAAAACACAATCGATGTTCTACGTACACAAACTTTCCCCAATTGGAGTATTAGCGTAAAATGACCCTCTTCATTTTCTCCATTTGGCCTTGTATTGCATGAACTAAATCAAAATTGGTAAACATTGACAAATTATAAATGTAGCTGAATGCTACCACAATAGGAAAATCAGAGAAACGAAAGTGTTCTTTAATTTTGATCTCGTCAACAGAATTTGTTCGTAAACGATAATTTGTAATCTTTACACAGATATTGTCAAAATTTAAAAATGTTTGTGTTTTGTGTGACATTTCTACAGCATAGAAATGACTTAAATGTTATCGAGAGTTTTAAAGTGTAATTTTAATTATGCAGTTAACAACAGCCAACAAAATCACCAATTATAAATATATCTCAACATCGTTGCTTGAAAACAACTGCATTGTTTGGTTATTTCGTTGCGAATACACCGATTATATATATTCTTAAAACATTCACCCGCGTCTCAGTGTTTCGCGATATGAGTCAGATATTGAAAAGATATTTTGTTATCAATATGGTGGAATCGGATTATTTGGGGAGATTTGGGAAAATTAAATTAAGATCTAAAACTTATTTTTATTTACGTAAAAGTACTTCACTTTTATGCTTTTGTGCAGGTTCCCATAAATTCAACATCCTCTGTGAATTTTCATTTATGTGACTTGGGAAATATCTTTTGAAGATATATTAATTTCTGAAAACTAGTAAATATGGAGAGATTTAGTGAAGGATATGAGGAACTCCCGAAGAAGTTGACGATAGGTCAACGGGCGTTCAACTCTCTGCGTTAAACAGAGAGATGTTAACAAATCAGATATGCTTGGTTTCGAATCCAGAGGAAGTAGTTCAGGGAATGGAAAGCATTGTACAAACTAAGGTACTACGAGTCACGGGTCCATTTTTTTTTTTTTTTTTAAATTGATATCCTCCACAAGTAAATTGCATGCGGATTAACGTTGGAATCAGGGTAATTTTCTTAAATTTCTATTGAACATTTCTCGGTCAGACTATGAATGTTATGTACGGCAAATGATGACTATTTTTTTCTGTGTTCAAACATAGTATGTTTGAAATTAAATTAAATTAAATGAGGTTACGTGGTAACAATAAACTCGAGCAGAAGCACGCATGGTGTTGGTCAAAGGTCATTTACTCGATGTTAGTTTTGAAACTAGAGCGCGGTTACCGCTTAATAATCATGTGATTATGCATCGAAGAGTCTACGCTTATGGACAGACGCGAGAAAGAAAATGAACATTTTTAAGAACTTTGCCCAATTCTGTGAAAATGGATATTAAAAAAAAAAAAAAAAGAACAATGAAACATCGAGCTGGTAGAACAATTTTCAAGATGGACACGAACATTGTCGGGTTGCCGATGTAGGCTCCCCTATATATTTTTTTTGTTGTTTTTTTTGTTTCAGTATGCACATGTTTTGTTGTTTTGGCATGCACATGTTTATACAATTGTAGGGCTTGTGTGGCATGGGGAGGAGAGTGAGGATGTTGCGCTTAAAATGTTCTTAGGTGAACATTTTGAAAAATGGGTGGGCGAGGAGTGTAATATAATAATCTGGCCCGACCCAAGAAGGCTGATGAAGCGTGGGTGTTTTCGGTCATTGAAAGCAGCGGATGTCATTTTGACCCTATTTCCAGCAGAGCGGAAATAGCTCAGAGCAAACAGACAGGGTCTCTGAGAATTTACGTAGGCGTCGCGTAGGCGTCGCGTGATCAAGGCAAAACCGGAAGAAACGAGTCCCCGGTTTTGGAAGATATATAAAGACTGCGAAAACACAGATAAGTCAGTCTCCAGAAGTCGACAGTAGAAGAGAAGTCGAAGCCAGTGAGTCTTGACAGTCTCCAGAAGTAGACAAGAAGAGAAGTCGAAGAAGAAGAAGTCAGTCAGCCTCGACAGAAGTCAGTCTCGGCAGAAGTTAAAGAAGTCGAAGAAGAAGCTAGACGAGCTAAGCAGAGAGGCTACATTCTGTCGAACCCCCCGTCACCACGTCGTCACCCCTGTCAACCTTGGAAGAGCGCTCTCTCACTCTTTGTTCCTAGGCGACACGGTCCATCGTTCATCAATAAAAATATAAGTCATATATTTTTATATACACTCGTGTTTGTCTGTTTCTTGGTATACAACACCTTATACGTCTTCAGATTTCTGTGTCGGACTTTCCGTCCTCTGTTAGAACAGTCCCAGGTATTTAAATTTCTGTGACTGTTGGATTTTAGTATCCTCGACATTTTGAGCTCCTCTTTTGCTGATGACCATGCATTCTGTCTTTTTGTAGTCTATGTTTAGTCCTTCTTCTCGCTTTCCTTCGCTATATTTTTCAGAAGTTTTGTCGTTTCTTTTCCGTATCTGCTATCAACTGAGTATCATTTTCATATCTTATATTGTTAAGATTGTGGCCGCCAATTATGAACCCTGGCAGAATTTCTAGCTACTCAGTAGATAGAAAGTGTTGTTGCAAAGAGAAAGTAACACACGAAAAAAGGAGAGTGAATACTTGATAAAGTATTTGTGTGAAAATCCTGCATATATACAAGTCAACCATCCGTCCGTGCATGGAGTACTGCTGCCATTTATGGTCAGGTGCCCCTGCCGTTCTCCTCAGTGTTCTTGACAAGCTCCAAAGGAGAGTCTGTAATGTGATAGGTACTGATCTGGTGACTCGACTACAGCCACTTTCCCATCGTCGAAATGTGGCCTCCATCTGTCTCTTCTATAAATACTTTCATGGCTTCTGCTCGGATGAGCTTAAGTCACTGATGCCTCCTCAACAGGTGTTTACCCGTGCAACCAGACTGGCAACTGGGTCCCACCCATTCACAGTCAGGTTAGCCAAACGCAGACGACAATTCTACTCCTGCAGCTTCCTCTCTCGCACTTCCCGCCTGTGGAACTCACTCCCGTATTCTTGCTTTCCTGACGGCTACAACCTCCAGAAATTTAAAAGCAAAATTAATACTCACCTACTAAGCACTGGCGTCTAGCTCTCTCCCCTCCCCTGTATAACCTTCCCTTTCTCTCCGCCCATGTATCTGTCATTGCACCTGCTTTCTCAGCTTTCTATTGTTCCTTTCTAACTAGCTTGTACTCCTCACTCTTTTCTAATTAATCTTTTTACATTTATGTAACCCCCTGCACATCAGTGGCGTTTCTGCCTTGCTCGGGGTGAAATGATTAAAAAAAAAAATAAATAAATAAATAAATTCCTTGGTTCCACTAGTCCAGGCATGTACAGTTAGGATCCACTATACCGCATTTACTGAACCGACCCTTTCTCATTTCTTTAATATTCAGTTGGTAAGGAGTAAGTTCTTCTTGGTTAGTCTCCTCCGAAAAATTGTTAAAATATGGAAAAGAGTCTGATTTCTGATTACTACTATTTTAACCTCTATAAGACAATTCCTGTTAAATTTACCTTAATACTGTTATTTGATTGATTGTTTTTTAACGGTATATCAACTCCTTCTGGGTCATTAAATGCTGAAATTTATATTGCTTGGAAGCCTGAATGTAATAAATGTATTATATATGTTATTCTGCTTTCATAGTTGAATATATAGTAGATGATATCGTTATTTGGTATATATAGTTCTATGTGGACAATATTACGAGAGTCGGTAATGTGTATTTCATGTTGAAGTTTTGTTGAAGTTATATATAGGAATACAGCTTTATTTGAAAACTTGTTGGATACTATATGGATTATTCTCATGAAAGAGTTTTTTTCATATTGGTGGTTTGATTGATTGATTTTGTTTATTGATTTTGTTATTGGTATATCAATCTCTGTGGGCTATTTAATACCGAAATCTAAATATTTTCATCTGTTGTATGGCTTCATGAAATATATTTTGAACGCAATCGTATGCCTTCAACTACAGATAAAATGTTCTGCTGATAATTTTGCTATAAAATTTATTGTTGGTAATTTTTTAATATAAACATATATTGCTAGCATTTTTATTATCAAAATATTTTGTTTAGGGGTTCACTATTTACCCACAGCTTGGATTCTAACAAGTGCTACCAACCCTAATTGAGGTAGATCTGAGAACAGCAGCAGCAGTTAAAAAGTAGTTCCACGCTCCTCAAAATCTCCAGTCTCTTAATACGAAGAGAGCAGATTTCAAATTTCCTTTAAGTTCATTATATTCACTTCTACGCAATTACTCATGGGGAAGGGTATGAATCCACCTCTTTTCCTCTGAGCTAAAGGAGATCATCATCCGTTTCCATACCAAGTTCAAGCTCTACAAATCGCTGGTCGTATTCATGCTATCTTCAACATTTTTCTGTCGAACTACATTTTTGCTACCTCGAGCATCTCCTTCATCCTTGAAGAGATCGTCCAACATTCACTGCCATACAGAAGTCAGATATGAAATAGAAGTCCAGCACTCTCTTGTTTGTTTCCAACGAGATTTTACTGTCTTTCAGTACTCTTTTTAGCTTTTAAAATGCGTTCTTTGCTATGCCAATGCGTCTTCGTATCTCAATGTCGCACTTTCCATCCTCTGTCAAAACACTTTCTGTGTATTTAAATTTATTTACTTGTTTTATTTTAGTTTCTCCTACCTGTAGTTGACATTTTAGGGTCTTCTTTTTGCTGATGACCTTACATTCATTTTTTTTTATTTATGTCCTGTTCTTTTTTCTCGCTTTTAACAAGATTAATTATGACTGAGTAGTAAGGTTGATCCTCATTAGGCATCCCACCCTTTAAATCCTGTGCGCTTAGAAAAATCATAATAATACGGTATATGTTATGGCGAAAGTGTGGATAATCTTTTAGTTATCTATGTATTTAATAGCTATGTTATTTAATATTTGTTTTACGTTTTTACTAATTTTTTTTCAGCTGACTTGATCTCCGTAGCAAATTTGTTTAAGATCTCGTCAAATTTAAGTACAGTGAACTATACGTACATAAAATAAAGTATATATATATTCAATAGTTAGGATCGAACTCAAAACATTCGGAAACTAGCTTCGATCAGATTTTTATCGCATATCTGTTTATTCGGCTTTTTTCTTTCCTTCTGACATTAGTTTCTTTTCATCTTCCACAATGTCTCCCCAATTTATTACTCTTTCTTTTCATTTGCTCTTTCATCTTCAACTTAAAACTTTCTTTGTCTTTTTCTTTCTTTTCTCACAACACTAAAATTGTTAATGTTATCTTGACAATTACTATCCTTACTCTCAGGATATTCACATTGTCATTTTCTCTTCATTATAATAATCATCTTTGTTTTCCCATTTTTACGGTTGTTATGATTAACATTCTATAAATGTTATTTAAAAACAAAATTGAAGCTCTTTGCCTCTAAAAGATCCGATTATCTGTTTCGGCTGCTTTTAAAAATGACTTCGAATCATTATCGTAGACAGAAGTCGCAAAATTTAATTCTCTCGAAATGATTTCGGCTAAATCTGCTCGAAAGATAATAGCTTCACTTTCATATTGTCGTCATTGAAATTTTCTTGCCACCAATTTATATAAATATTTCTTTCCTCCTTTGAATCTACGTGTGTGCATTATTGAGCGCGTGTTGGTGTTTCTTCAAAAGTATTTGTTTGTGATCGGGAGTGCGTGTGTTGTTAAGCTTTTGTGAATTCGTTTCTTTTTCTTTTCATTCGGCGTTCGACTTTTTATGGCTTAAAAAATTAGTATTGTTTTCTTTTGTGACGATGCCATTTGTCTCAACAATCATTGCGATGTGTTTTGCGGGCAAAATGCCGTCAATAGTTTGATAGGTGGTCGCGGGGAAAAGAGGAAGAATACATTTTCGATTTTTATATCTAAAAAGAGGAAAGAAAATGTATTGTTTATGTTATTCTGGATAATTGTCAAACTAAGTGACTCGATCGCTTTTGGCATAGAATATAACTGGAAGATTG
This sequence comes from Ascarosepion bandense, assembly GCA_037127315.1. Classification (NCBI taxonomy): domain Eukaryota; kingdom Metazoa; phylum Mollusca; class Cephalopoda; order Sepiida; family Sepiidae; genus Ascarosepion; species Ascarosepion bandense. The sequence goes on from JBBBDQ010029427.1 coordinate 169,379, forward strand.
CTTTTCAACAAAACTTTTCTTGGTCTGAAGCTATGAGCGATAATATCTGGAGAAACAGGCATGACGTTTTTCGGTGTTTAAACGTGTCTGTTTGTAAATCCGTATGCACTTAAAGATAGAAACGATGTGCCCATTATGTAAACATAGATATATTCATAATCCTCAATATAAAATGTTCATCAATGCCATTCGAATAAGTCAAAGCTTATATATATATATATATTCTTGAAATACTTTTGGATATTCTACAAATTCATGGGTAATAAATATTTCGCTGTTAAGCCGCCGCTCTTCAGACCCAAATCATACAACAGTTAATGCTTCAAATGTGTTTTTTTAAAAGATTATATTACGCTGTTAAATTTAATAAAAAAATTAACATTGAGTTCTATTTGAGTTTGTCTCTATTGGAATTTACCTTACTAAAATACCAAATATTCTACGTTATATATATATATATATATATATATATATATATATATATATATACTCATCCTCACAGGTAACAATATTTTCATTTATTCTGCATGTGGAACATTGCTTATATGAATGTATATGTACTGACTTTTACATATGCTATTATTCTGCTTCTTTTACATTTTCACTTTTCTCTACCGGGGATAAGAGTGTAGTACCTGTTTGGTTGTCAACCCTTCTCAGCTGGAGTAAGTTACGCTTTCTGACCGTGAAAGGTTCTGATAAGTGACAAAAAAATATTGGGGAAGAGAGAATGCATTTGATTGATTCTTTTTATGGCCTGTTAATATTTGCAGGATATTTGAAGCCAGAATATATTTTTAGATTATAAAATTTTTTTGAGATAATAATGATTGACTGTCAAAAGTCTTAACAATTAACCCATTGCTGAGCGGGCAAATGTGCATTCATAGGTTTTCAAAGGGTATTTGCGCGTAAGTGAATATAAGGAACCTGACTAGGATTGAAACTTGGCTTTTCAATTTCCAATTCAATGCCATTATCCATTGTACCGCCAGCAACTTCAAACTTTCAACACTTGGTACCCCAAGCTGTTACCCATCTAGGTACTAACTAGGCTCGAATTTGCTTAACTTAACATTATATTGCCTTAAGCCAAAAGAATATAAACAAGGAAAGATCGGATGTAAGAAAGTATGTATAATTAATACTAAAAGCAAAGAAAATTAGGTGAAAGAAATAATCTCTCTCTTCCTCTCGCTCTCTCTCTCTCTCTCTCTCTCTCTCTCTCTATATATATATATATATATATATATATATATATATATATATATATATATTCACGTTTAAACTCAACACATAAAAATCCAAAGTAAGGTTATTCACAAGCAACATCAGTTCCAACGTCACCATGAACGGCGAACCACTAAACCACCGTGAACAACTTCTAATCTTTGGGAGCAATCCTGTCAAAAGATAAGACCCACAACGCAAAAATCTACACACGGATCTTCACAGCTACAGAAGCGACGGCCAGACTGAAAATTGTATGGAAGAACATCATCTGTTTCCATATCAAGTTCAAGCTCTACAAATCGTAAGTCGTATTCATCCTCCGTTGATTGATGCAGAAAAAAGGATTCAGGCATTCGAAAACAAATGCTTGTAAATCTACTCCACATCTTCAACTGGGAGAGCAAACCAATGATTATCTCTAGAGCATGGTAAAACGTCTCGTGGCTCTATAGGAATCTTTCATCTCCACTATTAAACGTCAGAAATGGCATACTTTTGCCATGTTCCACGACCTAACAGCCTCTGCAAGACCATTATGCAAGACACTTTCAGGCGGATATAAGCGTGGATAGAAACGCAAGTGCTGTCCAGACAATAGAAAAGAGCGGACCGATATGAAAATGCCTAAACTCTTAAGAATCACTTTTAACAGATATTCCGGAAGGAGGTTGTTTGTTTATTCTGCTCTTAGGTCCTCCGATGCTTGAAGCAACCAAGACACTGATGGTAATGATTATGACGATGATTATTGACTGTCTAAAATATTACCGCTATGTTGTTCAAAAATCATCTATATATTGTGTATTTCAGGGTATATGTCATCATGTCTCTCCACAATTTCTTGCTCTTTGTGGCTCTTACTAAGGTTTAGCTTATTGTTATCTCTCCTTATCTTTGTTTTGCCAACGATGTACACGAGTTGGATTCCTTCTGTTTTTTGTCTTCACTATATCATGTGTGTCAATTCTCCAAAACTTCTTTCCTCATTTCGATTTTGTCTCTTCCTGATTGTGCCTGTTTTAACTTCAGTTTGCATAAAACGTCGTCGTTACTAATATATTCAATCCATGGTAATCTCCGCATTCTTCTGTAACATTATATTTATTTGCCTCAATTCTTATCAGGAAGAATGGTAGACTTTGAAAAACAGTAGCTACTCTGGCATCTACGCATCGTTCATTCAGCAATGAATTAGAACACTCTCAGGTATTGGGCGTGTATAATGATAAAATACACGCTAAAATGTTTGCCTCCTTCTATCAAGCGCCTGTAGCTCAGAAGAAGAATCGCCGACTGACGCCAATTCGGTCTGATTTCAAACCTGGGTAAAAAGCAATCGGCTGTGTAACCGTACTGATGAGCTGTGATACAGCGAAACAGACCTGTCTGCGGACGACTAAATATATATGAATTTTTAACAGGACAGAATTTAATAACAGCCAGGAATAAATAGGAAATAGTAGAACTAAAAATAAAACTAGCGGTTTCGCCCAGGTCGTTATCAAGTTTAATTACTGAGATTTAGTCGTAAAAGTAAAAAAATGAAATGGGAATTGTGCAGTGGGAAAAAGAAGTTTAAGGATACTAGAGCCCAATAATACTCAATCCCTGAAGGCATTATCTCTGCTTACGTAGAGTAGGCCCACGGGGCTTGATGCAAATGGACTCCAGTACCTTAAGATGATATAACAAGTGCGACGTAGATAAGATGGTGAAAATATATAAATATATCCGTTGCGTGCAACGTCAGGTTTGTCAACGTGGAAAGCGAAATCGACACTCTGCTTTTAAAATACGGCAAAGATTGCTGCGAATGTTTTCTTCTCCCAAGCCATAGGTTAAATAGTATTTAATCAATGGCTTTGATCTTAGCCGAACTTGAAAAGTAGTTTAAGTGAAAAAAAAAACTTTGAATTCAAAGCTGACTGTGATTGTTTGGAGAATATGTACACCATTTTTTTCCCAAACGTAAAGCTTGTTTTACAGAAACATTAGATCCGAAACTTAACTGTTATGGTCTCATATTTTGAAATCGACGGGCGAAACCAGCGCCAAATATAGACACTATTAATTTAGCTAAATAAATGTAAACAAACAATATTTTCTAATCTACCAATGATGTAGTAGTAGGAGGAGTAGAGATGCGTTTATCTCGCGAGATAATGGTAGCACCCATTTTTTTTGTTCAAATTAATTCCTTTAACAGTGAAGCTGAATTGCATGATCCCAAAATTTTCGAAGAATGCTTCAGAAACATTGTGAAATCCATGAAGAAGAACTACTTTAAAAGCAGAAATGGGACCAACCCAGTAATAGAATAGTAATGGTAATATTAGTCACTTCATTATAAGAAAACATTCGATGTTCATTGACCAAAAACACAGTACTGCTCTCGAGTAAATATCTTTCTCTTCAGAGAATTTTTTTAGAAAAAATTGTTTGCCAAGTCCAGTAGATGTTATTGCTTTCTAATATCTCAGTATTGATAGGAGTTTCATTCCTAACCTTTTATTTGAAGTAGTGTTGAATGTCAATATCTTGATTATCTTCAGTTTATATGTGATATCCATTTTAGTTCTGCGTTTATGAATCAATCCACAAAGTTTCGAATAACAATGATTAGCATCATAGCCCGGTGTTGCCCGTGCAACTCAGGACATTTTAGTAGTAGAAGATACCAATGAGAAGAGTAGATGGAAATCATTTATTGAAAGTTGGAAAGGAGAGCTGAGGCTGTTAGTAACCATTTTCAGCATTAAGAAGAAGGTATTGAATGCATGTTGTTGTAGTATTCGAACGGAGTATAAAGTGTAGTTTTAGTGCCGGTCATAATTTTGTCCTCTTTCTAAGGGGGTGGGAGTTTTGTTTCAAAATTATGTGGAAAAATATTCATATTTTTTGTTGACCAAATTAATTTTTAAAACATCGGAATAAAAATTAAATATAAAAGGCTCATTTTTTTTTAATAAAAAATATTTTAGTCGCGTTTGACACCTGTGATTTAATTTCTGTGACGTAATTTAGCAACCATCTTAGATCTTAGATGTTTTACGGAGCAAATGTAAACAATCGTCTCCATTAGCCAAAAAGTGCGAAAGGGAAAATTGCTGAACTTTAACTCAAAAATGTATGTGTCGACCTGACTTCCCTGTAGATATGTATCCCTAGAAAGTTTTAATGGCGTAACTTAAAAAATGTAAGCGTGCATAGGGAACAGTCACAGATTGCCTTTTATATATATAGAATTTTACCAAGATCCATAGTTCTTAAAACCATTTTAGCTATTCTTAGAAGGCTGATAGAATAGATATATTTCAAAATGGGTTTGGAAGCCATGAGTTACTTCGATGTGAAATTCTCATTCTAACGAGGCTATTTGAGTCTATGACTTGTGATTTGAAAAATGTTATAAAAAGAAAATAACTCATTTAGAAGGGTAATCCTCGAGAGTTCCGCCATTGAATATCACCCAAATGTTGATCTACGCCCAGGGTTTTTCCCTATTTCACCCTTCTTAACAGAATTAATACTCTCCAAAACAAACGTGCACAACAGTATCAAGAAATCAAATAAAAATGGTTGAATCCGTCAATACAATAATAAAAACAATATCGGCACACGTGACAGTATCTGACGTAATTTTCAGTTAACAGTATAAAAGTAGCGTTCTTTAAATTCTTTCAGTTACTAAGGACATTTTGTTTTGTTATTATTAGTTACTTAGTTTTTAATAAATTAATTTCATTTTTTGCCTTGAAAATGTCCATATTGGATGAAACGCGTTGGCAACAAATACAGTTTTTCCCATTTTTTCTTACATTTATAAATATATGACTTGCGTTTTCAAACTAATATTTTATTTTTGTAGTAATTTGTGATGTTGTGTGAAACTACCTCTACTGCATCCTGTTTTATGTCGGATTTCTTTATCTTCTATACTAAATTTGTTATAACTGATCTATAGACTGCAGAAAAGTAAACCAGTGTATGTGAGAGAGAAATGGAGACGATAAAAAAAAGGGACAAGTGAAATATCATCGCCAAACGTTGTTTAAATTCGATCGACCTTTACTCATAGAATTCTTTTAAAATTATTTCATCCGAAGCAAGGCATGGGCTAAATCGTTGTTAATATCAAATGACTCACTTGATAGTGGTGTTTTGTTTTGGTGCCAATTTCTAATGCATTTTTCTCATCTTGAAACCAAGCATGACGTGACGGCCACTAGTAAACACTGGGTTACAGGGTGAGAAAAGGCTACGTACAGGGTTATTAAAGAAAGGATTAAATATGAATGGGATTTAAGAAGATAGAAGATGGCAGTTGACGTTGTTTTAAATTTTTAGAGATTGAAGCTATCAGAGAAGCAAGTAAACAGAAAGGAGTTTTAAATTTTTGGAAATTGAAGCTATCAGGGAAGCAAGTAAACAGAAAGAAGTTGGGAGAATGCTATATCGGATGTTTCTCCAAAACAAAACTACTTTCATTTTATCACTATATATTTATATTTAAGTGAGTTTAATGGCATATGAACCTCTGTTGGTTATTTAATGCCCAAAATTAGGGGTTTAAGGTATTTTTTAATGTTCAGTTATAGTGAGAGGGTTGATTTAATCAGATTTTGATGAAAAATGTATTTTTTTTATTTTAGAAAACTGAAAATGTCTTCTATTTCTTCTATCAAAAACATATTATGGCAATAAATGTTTTTCTTCTTAGACAATGTGTGATGGTAATAATTATTTTTCTTCGAAAATTTATAAATTTCCTATAAAAGTATTTTTATACTTTCATAGTGCTTTGACCCCAGTTTTGGGGGTTAACTATTTGCCCGTAACTGGAACCCTACCAAGTGCTACCACTCCGGGTCAAGGTGGACCTGGAAACAACAGCAATTAAGAGGTGGCTCCTCACAACCTCCCAATCAAAGACCGTGCTGCCGGATGCAGTATACCGTCATACCCAGGACCTTCATCACTATAGAGGACTTTTGCTGTCTGGCATAACATGATCACTCCACTTCATTCGTGGAAAATGTGAGACCAAAAAGACGCAGTGTTGTCCTGCTAGCATATTGAAAATATTGAATCGGCTTGCCTTTCTGTATTTTAAAAAAGTACTTATTATCTGTCATTGCAGGTTGTATGAAGGAGACCATGTTGCTGTTTATAACTGCTTCAGTCTGTAAGTGAATCTGTTCTAGTAGGTAAAAGTATATACGCGCAATAAAATATGCTCTCCGAGGAAAACAAAGGATCGGTTTATAAGAAACAAAGAACTAAAAGCCATCCTAAATTAAGAAATAAAAAATACAGGTAAGAATAAAAAAAATGGTTATTGTTAAGCAAAGCAGGAAATAGAGAAACCAATTGTATAGAACGGTGTTTTTTACTTTAGCGGTAACTTCTTTGAAGCCGTTTTCGCCGAAACATCAATAATAGCCTCGAAAAGTCTCCAAGGAAGTAGGAAAAAATAAATGAAACTAACAAAACGTAGCTGAATACGTTAAAAGGCAATATTTATTTAGAACCGGAAAAACTTCATTTCAATCTAGAGTAAAACATATTGTATTCTCTTTTCTATTAGATCACTTAAAATACAATCTGGCTCTCCTTGTATCTGTTTTTATTCTCTCTTTCTCTCCCCATTCTCTCTCTATCTCCGATTTTTTAGAAGAATAAAATTGATGTTGTTAAACGTTATTTTATGAAAAGTTTAGGTAAATTAAAGATCAGAGACATTGAAGACTGCCAATAACGATGATGATGATGATGATATCAATAGTCGTCGTAGTAGTTGTGGTTGATGACTATCAGTCGATATAGAGCATGCTTGTTGCATTGTAGCCGAATAAATATCCGATAAGAAAGACGATTATACACACGTCAGTTTAGATTATAAGCATAAGTTACTGATACCTCTTCCTAAATAGTGCAGCCTCTTACGCGCCTGCTTCTATAATTATGATGTTTTTCTTAAAATTGGCAATAAATGACGAAATTATGCCAGTAAATTTCAAATAGATATCAAATCAATGTCGTGTTGAGCAAAATTCTTTATAATGTATCAAAGTTTAATTAAAAGTCACTGTATGAACTTTTATTTTTAATCATTTCGCACCAAGCAAGGCATTCCATTGCCACTATTGCGCATGGGGCTACATAGGGGAAAAGAGGAGGAGTCAGAAGGAAGGTGATAGATGGGTAAGGATACCGAGGATGAGGGTTGGGCAGATGGGAAGAGTGTTTGAAAGAATGAGAGCGAGTTAGTGGATTAGGAGGTGTCTATTGACCTTACATTTAAACTCCTGGAGATTGTAGCCGTCAGGGAAGCAATCATGTGGAAGGGAATTCCACAGACGGGAATTGCGAGAAAAGAAACTGTTGGAGTAGAAGTTGCGGTTGAATTTTATCGGTTTCACTGTAAAAGGGTGGGATCCAGTTGCTAATCTAGTTTCTCGTGAAAATTCGTATCTAAGGGGCACCAGTGATCTAAGTTCATTGGAGCAGAAGCCGTGAAAGATTTTATAGAAATATACTATTAATAACTAAATTAATAATTGCTGCTATGTCTTCTCAGAAATAGATTATGGCGAACTTGTGATTACAAATATCCAACATTTTCTTCAGAATATTTGGAAAACTAAAAGGGATTATACTTTTTTTCCAATATTTTTCTGATTTCTTTCATGACTGTTGGACGCCATTTCCAGTGTTCCAATATCTACAGACATTAGAAATGTTTCCCATCATTAATATGGGGCTTCAGATCCCGTATAAAATTCACATACTCAAATTTTGCTCTGAATTGCTCGTAACGGCAATAGTGATGCTATCAATATTCTCAGAAAATGTATATCCTGTAATCAATCGTTGAAATATTTATTTTAAAATAATTGATTTTCGGTTTTCTTCAAATTTGTGATACTGTTTGCGTGTGCGGGTGGTGGGCTTTAATTTGAAATGTTGGAGCTGAGTTTCAAATCCAGACGAGATTATTCTCATCACTTACGCGCAAATAGACTTAGAAATGGCATAAATCCGCTTCTTCCGCCAAACTATGATTCAATTGATACAGTTTGTATGCGTATATCTATTAGCTAGCAGTATATCCCGGCGTTGCTCGGGTGTAATGAATGCTTTAAAACTAATCCATGGTCCTGGAGCTCAGACTCTTTGGACGTTGGCACGAAAGACTAAAAAGCAATTGATGTTTGCAGTTAAAGCGAAACCGTAGACTGAAAGAAAAAATGAATGGATGTAAGTCAAATTTTGATTTCCTGGCATCGATATCAAATATTTTTTTTTCGTCGTAAACTGAATTTTGAAGGCTAAATAAGTCCTCTGAGTAAATGGTATCATGGCTGAGACTAAGAACTACAATTATACCTAAAAACTAAAATGAAAGGGCTGAAAAAAATACAGATATACAGGCAGATAAACAGACACACACACAAACATCTTGCCTTATATATATATATATTATCGATTTTCTTCACTATTGTAAGAACTGCAACTTTGAAACTTCTGAATATCTTTTCTTATGTCTTTGTCTGTGAGTGTATTAAATTTGATTAAAATCGGACCACTCCTTCTATAACCCGATTTTTTCGATTATCGATTTTCGATATTTATCGGGGGTACCTTGACACAAAACCTAGCTAAGGACACTCGCAAATGCTTATAGTACAACTGTGTAAATTTTCAAGAAAATCGGTTCAGCCGTTTAGGAGTCTATAGGTAACGTATACACACACACACACACAGACAAATTTCCATTTATAAATAAGTTTAGATGTCTATAATCTAAAGATATTTTCTGGCTTTAAATAACTTATAAAATGTTGATAAGTCATAAAAAAAGAATCAGTTACCAAAATTGTATGGAACTCCTGATTAATATTTAGGTTGACAACACATATTCTATTAATCCTAATTCCCTTAATGGGACAAAGTTTTTACTTTTCAACAATAGTAAATATGAATGCGAAAACCAAATTTTAGATACGATAAATGACAACGATAAACATTTCTTCTTCTTCTTCTTCTTCTTCTTCTTCTTCTTCTATGTGACATGCTCCCTCCAGGACGTAGGCAATCATGGCCTTCCACGTCTACCTATCCCTGGCAGCTCTTAGCACGCTTTCTCTTGTTACTCCACCCAAACCCCGCTCTGCCATCTGCTGAGGCCCTTCAAATATGTTATCTGCTGCTTCCCCCTGTCTCCCTTTCCCTCTATCTGACCTGTGAGTATCAGATTCTTCAAGCTTTCCTTCCTTTCTCATTTCATGTCCCAAGAACTTCATCTGGCAATTCCTGATGCTCAGTTAATTTCCTTTTTGTCCATCCTTTCTAAAATCTCACAATGCTCAATCCATGATATGCTCAGCATCCTTCTGTAGAACCACATTTCAGTTGCTTCTTGTTTTTCCTTAATCTTTGATGATATTGTCCAGCATTCACTGCCATATTAAAGAACAGGCATCACCTAGCAATCCAGTACTCTCTTCTTTGTTTGTAGTGAAATTTTCCTGTCTCTTAATACTCTGCTCAGTTTCTGGAATGCGTCCTTGGCCATTCCAATTCACCGTCGGATACGTATTAATAATCAAACAAGCACTGTACACAAATGAGCATTTGCAAAACCTTATGAATACATTCTTGAAAAATACTAATTAAATTTTAGTTTATATTTGTTTTTATGTCAAGATGAATAGAAGTTTGCAGGTATGCATGGATATGTTGGTTATTTTGTTTTTATGGCAAATCAACCTCGGCGGGTTATTTATTGCTGGTAATACCTTTTTCTTTCAACAATTTATTCTTTTTGTGTCTAGCAATACATTTTGTCTTTTCGAGTATCAAGATTCACTGGGTTTTGTTTTTAAGGGCAGGATCCCCAAGTCCTACCCTTGTTATTTAACCCATAACTGGAAGGAAGGGACGGATTAATACCTTTATCCAAGGGTACCAATGCTTAAGTGAATGCAGGGTATTCAATTGGAATTCGAACTCGGCTCACCGATTTCTCTTTCCGAGCTGATATCCACTGCACTACAACGCACATCCGTCACTAAACGCTTACAGCACCTGGTATTACCAAGCGGTCACCAGGCTCAACGTTGCTTAACTTTGGTGATCGAGTGAGAACCGGCGTATTTAACGTGATAGGCTGTAAGCCGTATGCATATGTAAAAAGGCATATATTAATAAGAAAGAGTAGTTTTGTGATTATACATACTTTCAGAAGGAAAGGATGAGGCAGTCATTTATCGGTAGGTATATCTGATATCTCAATCTGACAGATTTTCAAGTAACTTTTGTCTTTGAAGTCGACGCGGTTTCAAGAGAGATCGTTGAAGCAAATGAATCTTCTGTCATTGACTTGTTAGTTGCTTTTTATTTAAACCAACTATATAGGATCAATTCCTTGGTTAATTTGAATTAACTTAAATATTAATACTTTGAACACCCTGCATTCACTTAAGCACTGTTACCCTTGGGAAAGATATTAATCCGTCCCTTCCCTCCAGTTATGGTTAAACAACAAGGGTAGGACTTGGGGATCCTGCCCTTAAAAAAATAAATCTCAATAAATTTTCATATTCGAAAAGAAAAAAGTATTACTAGACACGGAAATTTATATAAAAACAACAATAAATTGTTGAAAGAAAAAGGTATTACCAGCAATAAATAAATAAAAAATTTAGTTCGCAATAAATGACCCGCCGAGGTTGATTTGCCATGAAAACAAAACGACCAACCAACAATCATTAATACTTCCGCGGATATTAAACCAGCTCAAATTAAGCCAATTTCTTTTTCTTCTAGAAACCAACGGCAAATCTTTATGCCTATATTTAAAAGCTCTGATTGGCAGCATGACCTCAAAAGCTTAACACGTAGAACATGATTATCTTCTCATATTCTCTGTCAGTCCTGAATTATATCTAGAATTCACAATCAAGATATTGTGAGATTATCATTCTTATCCAGTTTCATCTCTACAACTTACGCAATAAGAAGAAAGATCACTTCTGAAGAACTAAAACTTCGATTGCATTAATTTGATATCAACCAATACACACAGATAAAAATTACTGGAATTATCTTCGATGTTTCCTTTATTGTAAAAACCATTGCAGAACTAAGGTTTCATTTATTTGTTAAACTTTATTTAATGTTAATCAGTTAAGTGTTATACGTAATACACCTTTGGGTGATCATGTCCTTTTCGATTCATGACTCGCTAAGAAGATATTTCCGCCGTTGGTTGCCATTTCTTTCTATAGGAGATTGGTTGCCGACCAAGACTAAAAGACAATCTCTCCTGTTATTCGACATATAGCTGGGGGATAAGATAGATCCTGTCTTTCCCAAAGGTATTTAAATTTAAGTGAATATAACGAACTCGACCAGAATTTAAACTCTCCCATATATTATTTTAAACTGATATCCATTAAACCACAATGCCCAATATTAAAACAGTCTTTCGTTTTTCCTTTTATTTCAATTTTCTTTTGAAAAGGTCAAAATGTATTGAATGTGCAATTTTTTTTTTTTTAATTTTTGAAAATTATTTCTTTCTTTCAACTTTTATTATATAGTTATCCATTAGTGGCTTATGGCCATATCATTTGCAACAGAAGTTAAGCAACACTGAGCTCGGTCAGTACAGAGATGAATAACCGTTTGGGAATATCAGGTGTTGTGTGTGGGGGTATTCGGAGAGCCACGTTCTCATTTCAGCTGAGATCGATATATTCACTTACGCGCAAATATATTTGGGAAAGGCATGAATCCACTTCCTCTCCATCCAGCCATGAGCAAATTAAGACACGTGTTATTGAACCATTATAATCGTCGAAAAATCCTACAATCTAAAAATGTTATCTGCTTTTAAATAACCTGCAAAGGGTTGATAAACCGTAGAAAACGAATGAATGAACCAATCTATGAAAACTAGGAAAAACATACAAAATTGCAAAGAATGTAAAAAAAAAGTTTTATCTACTAACAAACAATTGCTTGTTTTTAACGTATGTATATATCCTATTTTCTTAAATTTAAAATATATATTTAGAGCCAACCATACCACGTTGAAACATCGGTTCCCTTAAAAAGTTTTATCTACTACCAAACAATTGCTTGTTTTTAATATATGTATATATCCTCTTTTCTTAAATTTAAAATATATATTTAGAGCCAACCATAACACGTTGAAACACCGGTTCCCTTAAAATCACTGTAGTTAAGCAAGGTCAAGCTTTGGTGACTGTTTACTGCGGTAAAAGTTTCTGCCTAATCAGTCCTGTCTTTTTCGAGACATGATCGCCCAAGCGTGTATCAGGTATGGCACTTAAACATAAGGGGTATCTGGATTATGAAAAAATAACATTCAGTAATGAATCGTTTTGACCGTGAATATCGCTTGGGCGATCATGTCTCTAAAGAGACATGACCGATTAGACAGAAAATTTTACCGCAGTCGGTTGCCATTACTTTCTGCACTAGTTGTAAGCTTATGAATGTGTTTTAATGGATAATAGCGCAGAACTGTTAATCGGATAACCCCGTAAGTGGACGTAACGAATTTTAGTTAGGTTTGTTATTTCCACTAACGCGCAAATACCCTTTAGAAAGGTATGAATCTATAGCTATAAAGAGATGGTTAATGTTTATTTGATTCGGCCTTGTGTCATCTATAACCGAACTCTCTACAACTTACAAGTTTTGTCCAGAATTATCAGGTTTTCATCATCAGGTTGGAGGTGGGTTGGCTTTTCTATAAATACTTTCATGTTAATTGTTTTTGCTCTTGATATCTAGACTTTATAAATTCAAGTGCAGTACTAGGTTAGCAACAAGATCTCATCATTGTTTAGATGAAACCGTGAGTTCTATGCTAACAGGGTTTTTTATTCTCGCATTTCTTGTTGTGAATCTCTCTTTCACTTCCACGCTTTCCGACCAACTTTGATCTTTAAAAATTTAAATTCAATATCAATTGTTAACTGCTGTCTTCTTTATTACTATTTTATTCTTCTTGCTCCTTCATAATGATTCTGTTTTATATTTCTTTCACACCCAGTAATCCCTTATGTATTAGTGACTGTAATAACATGATTGAGGTGAAGTGGATTAAAAACAAAATGACCAAAAATGGCACTAGGTCGCCAGACGGCCGTAAAAATTTTTAAGTTTTACAGAGAGTAACCTGCGTATGATGAAATGCTAAGTCAACAAATTTGGCAAGCTTTATCCTGAAGTTCTTCTCACTATCTCCTTGAACTGTTGCTACCAAGTATAAGAAAGTCAATATGAAAAAGAAATCATCCTTTGTTGCTATAGTCTGATGATAATGCGGCGTTAGTGTGTGAAGGACTGAAGCCAATGGCGACACGGAATACATCTTGTTGAAAAATTGTAAACAAAAAATAATGGCGATTTTTAAAGACTACCTAATATAAATGAAGCCTGGCGAAAGCGAAATACACTATCGGTTTAAATACGTCATTAAAAGCATTAGATAATAATTTAGAAAATATGTTATATAATGAATATACTTTATTTCCGAAAGGAATCAATATTTTAATAGTTATATTTTCCTGTTTTGTTTTCGTTATGTTGTTTCACTTCAAGATGAAGGCAAACATGGCTCTTCACAATTTCTTGTCTGTAGCTCTTAATTAATTTATCTGCTTTTATCTCTCGTAAACCTTGTTTCGCCATCCAATTTTCTTAATCTCGCTTGGTAGGTTGTGCGTTGTTTTCTTCTGCCCGCTTTTTTTTTTTTTTTTTTGCCTTCAATCTGTACTGAGTATCAAAGCCCTCTTTCTTTTTGTTATCTGCCCTTGAAACTTCAACTGTCTCTTCCTGGTGTTAAGTGACATTTTTTCTTCTAATTTCTAACTAAACTTTTCTGTGACTTAATACCTTGCTTAGCTTTTAGAAGGCATTTTACTATCCCAGTGCTCCTACTGTTTTCAGTGTGGCACGTTCTGCCTTTTATTGAAATACTTCCCAGGTATTTAAACATTTGTAATTAATAGATTTGGTATCTCTAATTATTTTCTTAAATGTTGTTATTCTTATTTCTTTAACTTTTTTTATACTTTATAATGTCGGTGGCTTTATTATTAAATCCATCAATCAAGAGATATTTTTACGATTATTCTTTGTCAAGCTTTCCGTTTATAAAAAAAAGAACGAGCAGCCATGATTTTATTTAGTTACATATCAAATCGAATTATCATTATTTTAGCTTAGCGAGTTGCTAATATATAATCTGATAGGAAGTTCGCTCAGTTCTACATATCATGGAACGAAATTTCAGGTTCAGAATCTGAAAACAACTTACTGTAATGAGTGACCATTGCAAATCTCTCTTATTCTTCAATGGGTGACCATTGCAAATCTCTTTTATTCTTCAATGATCTTCTTGAAATGAGCCAAAAACTATTTTTCCTTATTAATAAAATACAATAAAAATCGAAAACCCTCCAATGAACAAAACAGAACCAACTAATGTATTTAGCTGACATAAAGTGCAAATAATTTATTGAATCAATTGCTAAATCTGCAGCTAAGAAAGTTGGTTCACTATGTTGTGCTCGACAGTTTTTCTGGCCAGAATTTGTCTTACATATCTATAAGTCTACCATTCGTCCTTAAATTGAATATCGCTACCACAACTGGTCTAGTGCTCTTACCAAATATTCATAGATATTTGATAAAAACCAAAGAAGAATGTGCTTCCCTGTGCCTTTTCTATAAACACTTTCATGGTAATTGTACTGATGAAATTTATGCAATGGCTCCTAGACTTTATGAATTTAATGCAGTACTATATTGGCGGCAAGGTCTCATCATTTAAAAGCTGAAATGACCAGATGTAAACAATAAATTCTAAAATTTTCTTCTGTCGCACTTGTCGTTTGTGAAACTCTCTTCCGGCTTCAACTCTGATTTTCAAAAATACAATGTTAATTGCTATCTTCTGTCTTCCTAAATCTTGTTCTTTTTTTTTCTTTTACTTTAATAGTAGGTTTTAACATATTCTCTAATACCTAGTAAACTATTGTGTGTATAAGAATGAAATCAATAAAATCCCATCAGAAGGTTTATTGGATAAACAATTGTTACTAGGATAAATATATAGAAAATACTTCCGGACATAACTGTAGATCTATCAGGAGTCAGACAAACAGTATGGCTTCCGCTTCACCAGGTCTACTGCTGATATGCTAACGACCATCACCGTGTACATATATCAGGCACTCTATAGGAATGGTGAAGCCCGAACCGTTGCCTTGGATATCTCTAAAGCGTTCGACAGCGTTTGGCATGCTGGCCTTCTATGCAAACTGCGGAGCTATGGTATAGCTGGACAATTGTTTGAACTAATCCAGTCATTCCTACCTAACCGCACATTGAAAGTGGTATTAAACGGACATGCCTCCCAGAGCTACCATACGAAGCTACTATCAATTAATCATCTTAGACAATCGCACCTATCTCCTATTAGCATGGACCAGGCTTGCCTACCAGAGAGTAAAACACTACGCCTCCTTGGTCTCACACTTTCAGCGGACCTCAAATGGAATGACTATATCGAATCCATTGCTAAATCCGCTGCTATGAAAGTCGGTCCTCTGTGCAGGGCCCTGAGGTTTTTTTTCATCTGAATCTATCCTGCATATTTATAAATCTACCATCCGCCCGTGCATTGAATACTGTTGCCATATCTGGTTGGGTGCCCCTGCTATTCTCCTTGGTACAGCGGAGGGTCTGTAATGTGATCGATACCGACTTAGTAGACCGCCTGCAGTCTCTCTCTCACCGGCGCGACGTGTCTTCCCTGTGTCTCTTCTATAAATACTTCCAAATTTTAACAACATAAGGTACGCAGATGATACAGTGCTGATTGCAGACACGGAAAGGAAACTAAAAGACCTCCTAGAAAATGTAACTGAAGTGAAAGACAAAAAAGTACTACAAATGAACTGCGAGAAAACCGAATGCATGATCATCAGCCAAAAGAGCAAACGAAAATGCTAAATACAGGTGGGAGATAATAAGTCAAGCAGGTACAAAAATTTAAATACCTGGGAAATGTTCTAACAGAGGACAGAAAGTGCGACTCAGAGAACTGAAAACGAATTGGCAGGGAGAAGGACGCGTTCCAGAAAATGGGTTAAGTGTTAAGAGACAGGGAAATTTCACTAGAAACAAAGAGAGTACTAGATTGCTATGTTCTTCAGTTTAGCAGTGAATGAAGAAAAAACTTGAAGCAACTGAAATGTGGTTCTACTGAAGGATTCTACGGATATCATGGACTGGGCATGTAAGCAATGATGTGGTGTTAGAAAGAATAGAAACGAAAAGAAAATTAATATTGAGCATCAAGAGGAGACAACTAAAGTTCTTGGAGCATGCAATAAGGAAGGGGGCGGGTTTGGAGAACCTGATACTAACAGGCCAAATAGAGGGGAAAAGAGACAGGGGAAAGCAGTGGATAATATATTTGAAGGGTCTGAGCAGATGGATGACAAAACAGGGGTTGTAAGATGTTACAGAAGAAAGCGTGCTAAGAGCCACCAGGGACAGGGAGACGTGGAAGGACATGATCGCCTACGTCCTGAAAGGGCAAGGCACATAGAAGAAGAACCTAAATATTGTGAATAAACAAAACACCAAAAATAGATACAAAAACTAAAAAAACAAACATAGCAAAACACTCCCAAAACAGATTACTGCAAATGCTTCCACTGATAGATTAAAATATCAATTAATAGTTATTGTTTACAAATCTTAGTTTAGTGCAAAGGCATTAATATGCTGCAACCAGTGAGAATCAATTTCTCTACAAAGTAGCAATAAACGAGAAGATTAAGGTTGTTTACCATACTCACATATCCATGCACTCGATTCCTTAGTTGCTTAAAGCAAAACTCCTGTAAAAATCTCCATCAAATACATGACGTGGAGGAATATGATTTTTCGTCACACAAAATACACAGGAATAAAATTACACCTAGGATCATATTTTCCAACCGAAAAGAAGATTCTGGATTAGAACTCGCTTTATGATTCTTCTATTTTCCTTGTCACTTCAGAACGTTGAATCTCTTAATATATTTTTCTTTTTATTAAAAACTCTTAAAACCTCTCCCTCCATCCATTTATTCAAGTTCACTATGTAGATTATTGCGTTTTTTTACTGCACCCTTGCATCTAAACTATCACATGTGTATCAAAATTACTAAGCAATCTTTCCTCATTATGTACACTAGAATTTTCAATTTTCTCTTTCCGATGTTAAGTAAGTGTTCTTTATTATTTTTATATTATTTTATATTTTTATTTTTGTCTATTTAAAAACTTATTTTCTTTATTCTTTTATTTCATTAAGAAGGTGAAATATCAATTTTTATTCTTTCCATCTCTGTTTGTGTTCTACTGAGACAATTTCGAAAACTTTTTTCTCATCAGAATCTATCTTGCACATTTATCAATCTACCATTCATCAATGCATTAAATAGTGTTGCCATATCTGGTCGTGGGCTTCTGCTATTCATCTTGAGGTTCTCGACAAAATTCAAAGGAGGTTCAGCAACATAATCAGTCCCGACTTAGCCGCTCGACTTCCCTCTATCTTTTCTACAAATATTTTCATGGCAACTGCTCTGACGACATTTTTCACTGCTGCTCTGACCATATGAATTTCCTTGTGTTACTAGATTGGCATCTAGGTCCCACATTTTCACCACTGAAATAGTTAAATGTACCCGTCACTTCTACTCGGACAGCTTCTTTTCTTGCCTGTGGAACGTTTCTCTTACCGCCTGTGAGACTTCCTTCTATTTGCACTCTTTTCTCATAGATACAATCTTCAAAGATGGAAATGCAACTTCAGCTGGTATCTTCTATCTTCTTGAATCCCGTTCATCTTTTATCCTTTCTTCAATACACTCTATACTCAGTTTTTTTCTCTCTCAATACAACTCCCTGACGACTAGTGGCACTTGCTTGGTGTGAAATGTTTTTAGAAAACTATCCAAAATATAGTATTCATTGTTTCTTATCCCATCAGCCACGGATTAAATATCAATGCCAACTGGACTCTCTAGCAGTCGTTGACAACCAGTATAAAAGAATAAATCTGAATTCAGAAACACATTTTGTTTTCATGAGGCGTATACTGGCGCTGTAACTAAGGTCGGATGAACGTAGTTACAGTATAAACTGTAGGTCAGCTTTGTGGTTGTTTAAGAAACACGGGTGGGCATACTCGAAAACGAAGATGAGAAATCACACTGATTTGCTTTATACTTTTCTGGCAATGGTACTTATTTCATTAATTCTTACCTTGCACTGATTAACGAATTCGGAGAAAGAAGAAGAAAAATGTTAAAATCTAAGTTTTATTGCCCTGCAGGACAGGCAGAAGCGTAATGCTTTTGATTCTCATAGAATGACCCAATTTTCGGTGCACTAATCTTACCTCCATTGAAAAATATCAAACTAGTGTAACAGACTGCTACTTCTGAGTTCGATCAGTAATGAGAAATTATCGATTCTCTTGGGAAAATATAAGCTTATGAAATACATTTCTTATCTCATTAAAAGGTTATATTTGAGCGGCCGCCGATTAACAATAGCGAGTTACGAATGTAGTCTGGCAGTTCAAAGTTAAGTTACTCCTGTCTTCCCTATAATGACACCCAATACACGCATAGATTTTGTACAATTGCTCCTGTCTTTTTTATAAATATCACACAATACACGCATATATTTTGGTAGAGGTGATTTTCTAAGCCTCGATTAGATGTGGTATAAGGCTGAAAGTATGTCATTGTAACTATTGCACTGTTCTGTGTATATTTTTTAGCACCGGATATAAAAAAAAGGTCTACAAATAAACTTTAAGAAAACTGAATGCATGGTCATCAGCAAAAGGTGCAACCCAAAATGCTAAATACAGGCGGGGGATACCAGAATAAAGCAGGTGCAAAACTTTAAATACCTAAGAAGTGTTCTAACAGGAGATGGAAAATGCAACACAAAGATCCGAAGAAGAATTGGCATGGCAAAGGACGCGTTCCAGAAGCTGAGTAAAGTACTAACACACAGGGAAATTTCACTGGAAACAAAGAAAAGAGTGCTGGATTGCTATGTGAGGACAGTTCTTCAATACGGCAGTGAATGCTGGACAATATCATCGAAAATGAGGACAAAACTGGAAGCAGCGGAAATGTGGTTCTACAGAAGGATGCTGCGGATATCGTGGACCGAGCATGCAAGTAACGATGAGGTGTTGGAAAGAATGGCAACAAAAAGAAAATTAATACTGAGCATCAGGAAGAGACAGCTGAAGTTTCTGGGACACACAATGAGAAAGGAGAGCGTGGAGACCCTGATACTGACTGGCCAGATAGAAGGCAAGAGAGACATAGGAAGGCAGCGGATAACATAATTGCAGGACATGATCAGGTGGATGACGGAACAGGGGTTGCCAGAAGTAACAGGCGCAAGCATACTGGCAGCCACAAGGGATAGGGAGACGTGGAGAACCATGATCGCCTACGTCCTGAAAGGACAGGACACATAAAAGAAGAAGAAGAAGAAGAAGAATTGTGCTGAATATTACCCCAGCACTCTTTTTGTTTTAGTTATTTTAGTCCGTCTGAACTGTCAAGTTACACTGCGTCTCGATTGCCTCCCCAGATATTCTCTTAGGTTATTATTTATGAAGGAGGAAGAGTTCATTCCAATGTAGATAGGGCACCATAAAAAAAGTCTGTAATCCCGACACTCAGATAAAAATAAAAAATCTAGATATATAGATCCCAACACGCTCTAATGTTTTTCTTGCATTGCTTGAGGTGAAATGATTAAAAGAAAAACTTGAAAAAATAGTTTCCAAAACATTTTTAAATTTTAAAACACTAAAATTTTAAAACACTTGAATAAAGAAAACTAACCTAAATATTGTGAATAAACAAAAAAAAAAACAAATAACGCAAAAATAAATACAAAAACTAAAAAAAAACACCCCAAAAACAGATTACTACAAATGTTTCCACAGCTAGATTAAAATATCAATGAATAATTACTAATCTTAATATCACACATTAGTCGCATACATTTTAGTAGAGATGATTTTCTAAGCTCCGCTTAGATGTGGCACAAGGCCGAAAGTATGGGGTACCCAGTGAGGGTAGAGAAAGGATTAGTGCGCTCACTTTATATACTATTCCAAAAGCAATGGATTTTTGTGCACATCGATTAACCTAATTTTATGATCATGTACGAGACTAATATTTATTTTACTCGGCAAAATGCACCAATTCTAAAAAGCGAGTTACTGAAAGAACTCAATAGAAGAAAAACAGAAAATGCACAGGATGGATTCCTATCATGAGGTATCGTTGTTTTACTTTGCGTACGATAAATCCTCCTGTATTTTTCCACGTATACTTTTCATCTGTTATTTCTTATGATGATGGGAAAAACAGACATTTTTATCCGGGAACGGGTTGCTATGAATATAATAACATAAACTGTTCTCTAATAAATTTAAACAAATGTGAAATCTTGAACAATATCACTACGAAAGTATCAGCATAAACTTTTTAAAAAATGCAGACGATTTAAATATTAATTTATTTTTATTTAATACAAGGCTTAAGAGCCTCTCATGGTAAAGCTTACTGAATTAGTTTGTTGTAAGGACACAAGACGTAGAATTAAGAAGCGTGTATTATGAGGATATGTAGGATAGGTACAGGTTGGCCCTAAACATAAAGAAACCAAGAGCGTAGTGTTCAGGAAAACGTCCTTCTTGGTTTCTGTTTCATAAATTAACTGTTGTGGGGAAGGAGCTATATGAAGAGAACATTCCACTTACCAATGAAATGCGAAGCGAATGAGGTTAAATAATTGGTATAACTGGACATAGCTATGAGGGTCTGAACTAGGGGAATATCTGCCATATCAATTAGGGATATATTAGTGAGAGGCTAACAACGATTTATCTGTGGGGAAAGAGTTTGTATTGTGGGAGATAATTCCTGACCACAAGTTCGAAAAGTGAGGATTGGATAGCTTCTTCCTTATATAACAGCAATACTCCATTGTTGGTCTGCCCTGCGTTGAAAGTAGGATTCACGTCTACTTGAAAGCTGGAATTCTAGTAGTAGTTTTCACGAAATACAGTTCACTATTTTTCAGAGTGTTGCTATACTATCTTTCAAAAATCTCGAAGTCGTTAGTGTAGTAAAATATATTTCCAGGGCGCTGTCAAAAAAGATTATATAGCGTGTTACTAGATTGGCATTTAGGTCCCACTCTTTTACAGTTGGAATAGTTAAATGTAACCGCCTCTTCTACTCAAATTGTTTCTTTTCTCGCACTCTCCCCGCCTGTAGAACTCCCTTCTGCTTACTTGTTTCCCTGATAGCTAAAATCTCCAAAAATTTAAATGCAACGTCGACTGTCATCTTCTATCAACTTGGATTTCATCCATCTGTTATCTTGTTTTCGATTACCTATGTACCGAGTGTATTCTCGCAGTGTAACCCTCTACGCACTAGTGGCGGTCCCACCTTGCTTCGAATGAAATGATTAAATGAATAAATGAAAGACGAGAAATCGTTCTCACTTACTTAGTTGTGGAGATTCAAGAACATCCACAACCTGAAAGAACATTTTTTCCTGGGTGGGCAAAAAGAAAAATGTGACATGGTGATAGTAAAAGGAGTAGAGGCAACCATTTAATAATATACCTAGTGAACATGTGTAAATGAATGTCAAAAAATGAAGGGTGACTGTTGTAGAGTGGCTGACACCTCTGCAGTACTCTCAATGCTGAAAGGGTCTATTTAAGTAAAGAATAGTAGCATTCGTGGCGTAATATTTGAGTGTCATTCGAATAAGATTCGTACTGATTATCTCGGCGACTATTGCGATCTAAACAATTCGTCTATTTCTTATTTTTATAACCGCTTAGCTAACATTTCAGCCGTGGTGTCTCCGGCCTTCTTCAAAGATATGTCGATCCCGGTAACCTAAAGGAAATTACGAACTGAACTTTTTATTTAATCTACAGAGCTAGACTGTTCTCAGTCCACTGCCCATGTCTAGAAAAAATCGTCTATTTCTTATTTTGAGAACTGCTTAGCTATTGCTCGCAATGTTTCAACTAAGTTGAAGTACACACTGCCCGGACGAGAAATTTAACTCACACTTACTATTTCACTAAATTCAGGAACCAAAAATTTAATACACTGTCTATAGTTTGTATGCAAATAGCTACTTCATCCCAGAGATTCAGACAGAAAAAGCTCAAAAGCTACATAGAACTAGACACAGGAAATTGTGGAGAGACATGATCAACCACTTCCTGAGGCACTGCATAGAAAAGATTAATTGACTGGTTCTATTTCTACGGTTTATCAACTCTTTACGGGTCATTTGAAGCTATAAAATATTTTTAGATTGTAAGATTTTTTGAGTTAATAAGATTTAGTGATACAAGTCTTACCAATTCGATCATAGCTTGAGTAAGAGAGGAGGTGGACTCATACTTTTCTCAAGGGTATTTGCGTGAAAATGAATATAACGAACCCAACGAGAATTTGAACTCGGCTCTTAGATTACGAATTCCGAGTTATTATCGATTACACCACTCGCACATTCTCGCTTATAGTACCTGGTATCTACGAGCGGTCACCCACATATGAACTAACTAGGCTCGAGGTTGCTTAACTTCGGTTATGGTACGGGAACCAATATTTCAACGTGATGTGACCTTGGGTTGGGTAGGTAAAGGACTTTATGAATATATTTTGAAATAATAATCACTTAGTAATACAAATCTTACTATTTAACCCATATCTGATGGAAGAAGTGAATTCATTCTTTTCTCATTTGCATTAGCGCGTAGGTGAATGTAACGAGCCAAACGGGAAATCTAAAGACTTTATCCTTTGCACCACCCGCAAATCAAAGCTTACATTGGTATTGCCAAGCGATCACCCATCTAAGGAATGACAAGGATCAACGTTGCTTAACTTCAGGGATCGTACGACAGCCAATGTTTCAATGTGATGTGACCGTGGGATGCATATGAAAGAGTAATCGATTGGTTATTATAAGAAATATGTTAATGACGTTAGGAAAATATCGTTATCTCCAACATGACAGTCAACGTTGAACAATTTTGTCGGCAACTTAGAAGACCTGACGCAACAGTGTTATGGTTCTACAAAAGGATTCTGAGAATGTAAGCAACAGAAACGTTAGACAGAAAGTGTGACACAGAGATCCGAAGGCGAATTGGCATGGCGAAGGAAGCATTTCAGAAGTTGAATAAAGTATTAAGAAACAGGAGAATTCGCTAGAAACTAGGAAGAGAGTACTGGATTGCTACGTACTGTCCGTCCTTCAATATGGCAGTGAATGCTGGACAATACAATCAAAGACGAAGGAAAAACTTGAAGCAACTGAAATGTGATTCTACAGAAGAATGCTGCGAATATCATGGATCGAGCATGTGAGCAATAATGAGGCCTTGGAAATGATGGAAACAAAAAGGAAATTAATACTGAGCATCAGGAAGAGACAACGGAAGTTTCTGTGACACGCAATGAGGAAGGAGGGCTTGGAGAACCTGATACTAACAGGCCAGATAGAGGGAAAAAGAGACAGGGGAAAAAAACGGATAACATATTTGAAGATCCTAATCAAGTGTATGACAGAACGAAGATTGCACGGTGTAACAGGAGAAGGCGTGCTCAGAGCCACCAGGGACAGGGAAACGTGGAAGACCATGATCGCCTACGTCCTGAAGGGACAGGGCACATAAAAGAAGAAAAAACAACAGAATACCAGAAAGAGTTATTTTAGGGACATATAATGAGGGAAAAAGAGAATCTAAAATTCAAAGGATATCGTGACGGCAAAAATTTTTGAGAAAAAAACGACAAACTACTAAATGAGTTTGTCTGATAGGATGACAAAACCACAAAATAGGAGGATGGTGTCAGACTTTTTGTTTCCTTTTAATAATTTCATCTAAATAAGATGACAATGCCCCTAACGCAAGAGGTTACTGTGTCTGAAAGAGAACGAAGAAACTTCAGTGAGGAAAAAGGACAATAAAAGAATAGATTTCAGAAAGACATATGGCGTTTAAATTTTTGAAAATTGTAAATTGCAGGGAAGCAAGAAACTGAAAGAACGTTCCAGAAGGGAGAAGTGTGAGAAAAGAAACTATTACAGTAGAACTTGCAGTTGCATCTAGGTAGTTAAGCAGTAAAACTGTGAGACCTAACTGCCAATCGAGTCGTTTGCTTAATTCATCTAATACCCAAGAGGAAATTCCATCAGAACAATGTGACTGAAGTCGTGTTACATACTGTAATGGATGAAAAGAAGTTGTGGAAATCCTATGTTCCAAAGAGACCAGCACAAAAAGTAAAAATAAAAATAAAAATTAAATAGTAAACAAGTGGGGAGAATCATGGAAGAAACCTGCTAACCTGCAATCTCGCTGCAGGGACTCCAGTTTGCCCGACAGCGAGTCTCTACAACTGTCCCTATTACATTTTTTTCTTAATTTCGTGTACTCTGTTAGATCTTGTTTAACATTAACATATCTTCATTACATTCATAATTTTATTTTCTTGCTTTTCATGTTACCTTCATGCACGACAATTAATTTCTCTTATTCTTTTTTTTTTTTAGTAATTACATTTCGATCAGTCTTCATCAAGCAAAGTTTTGTTGAATTTATACAAATATAAATATTTGTATTATGGTTTGAATACATTTAAATAAGCGTTTCCTGTAAATTAGTAAATAACATATATATTATGCATCTTATTGATATGCATATGAAATTTTGTAGGCTTAAACAGGAAGGCGCATTCTCTTATTTCCACACGTCTATGTAAAATAAATACATACATTCTAAGCAACGGAGACATTGCAAATAAAATCGTGTGCAAACGAACAGATTCCTAAAATTCATTGTGATCAACGCTATTGAATATGTACCTGCGTGTCCGTTTTAACAATTAATGCCGGTGAGCGTGACGCACTTGTACAAAGGTTTCAACCCAAATGTAAATTATTTCAATCCTTCCCTCATTTCCTTTCCTATCGATTTCACTCCCTTCTTCGTTTTGTATTTCACGATGTTTCTCCGTCGTTTCACTCATACACAAAGGGAAGAATTCAACTAGATTACCAAGAGTGGATTTTGAATTATTGTTATTGCGATGATATCTCTGAAAACGCATAAGTACGCACGTGTTTGTATACCTAATATATATATATATATATATATATATATATATATATATATATAAATGTGTGTGTGTGTGTTTCAAGTGCCTCAAGCCAATATTGGATGCTTGCTGTTACCTTCTCAGTATCTCAATATCCATTTCAAACATTAACATCACTCCCCCACCACAATAACCTCTCCGTAACCATTTCTATCATCAACCCCCGAAACCTTAATATTTTCCATCTTGCTTTTTCCCCATTTTTCTTTATTTACTTCTCTCTTTCTCTCTTTCTATCTTTCTCTCTTTCTTTCTCTCTATTTCTCTCTCTTTCTCTCTCTCTCTCATTCTTTTTCGTTCGCTATTTCCTTTCTCTGTCTCTCTTCTTTTTCAGACGAGAGTGCATCCCAAAATTCGATACTTTAAGCAGGCTAGTACGGAGGGTGGGAGACAAATGCACATAAGTAAACATATTGCTTCCTTACCTTGAGGCCAGAGAACAACATAAATTCAAATAATGGATAATGTTACTTATTTTAAAATTATCTTACTTTTCTTTTCGGAAATCTTTGCTTTGCCAGTTATAATCTTGCGCTGGGAAAAAAGTTTTTTTGGGGAGGGGAATAAGTCTGATGCAACATTCTTGTTTCGACTTCTTGTCATCTATAAATTAAAAATGGAACCTTATCTCAAAACAATCATAGATAGATAAATATGGACAGATTGAAACTGAGTGATGCAAATAGACTGAGATAGATATAGAGAACGTGAGAGTGATAGATATATAAGCACAAATCAAGAAAAGACTGAAAAAAAGAAAAGAAACAGATTGGATAGAAAATGACAAGAACATGTATAAGAAAGAAATCAGATAAAAGGAAAGGCTTTAAAAGATGGAGGCCAACAGAAAAAGAGAGAGAGAGAAAATAAATCATCGAACAAATAAAGTGAGAAATAATGAATATAATAGAAAAAAGCGGATGTGCGTTGAGGTGCAGTGGATATCGACTCGGAACGACAAATCGGGGTCCCGAGTTAGAGTGTTATTTTCATTTTTGTATCATTCAAACGACAATTCATCCATCGCACCCTGTATTCTGGTTGGTGATACATTATGAGTAGGTCCGTTGTATTGTTTTAACGTTTATCTGGGTGGACGCTAACTGTTATGTCTCAAATTATTCTAAGGGCTAGGGTGGAAATAATTGTGGATCCGTTACCGCCCACTCATATAACCGTTAGAATAATACAATAAACCTACCCATATTTATATTAACCAGTTTTAGATTTGAAACGATACTTCAACACAACCTGCTTTTGTAGAAATTAAATGTGGTTCTATAGAAGGATGCTGCAAATATCATGGATCGAGCATGTGAGCCTTGATGAGGTTATGGAAAGGATGTAAACGAAAAGGAAATTAATACTGAGCACCAGAAAGAGACAGCTGAAGTTTCTGGGACATGTAATGAGGAAACAGGGCTTGGAGATCCTGATACTAACAGGCCAGATAGAGACAGGGGAAAGCAGCGGATAACATATTTGAAGGACCAAATCAGGTGGATGATGGAACGAGGGTTAAATGTTGTAACATGAGATGGCGTGCTCAGAGCCACCATGGATAAGAAGACGTGGAAAGCCATGATCGCTTATGTTTTGAAAGGACATGGCACATAGAAGAAGAAGAATCCTGACACAGCTTCAGCATGGCAGATAGTTAATGATGTGCGTGTGATGGAAATTTAGGGATAGTATTACTTTAGTATTCTTAAAACGTAATGAAAATCTAAATGTACATTTATAATCTAGCACCTGCAACATGTCGATAAATACACGCTTATCAATAGGAAAATCGGATGTTTGTTGTGATGCAGTGGATATCGACTCGGAATGAGGGATCGGAGTGCCGAGTTCGAATTCCTTGCATTCATTTCCGCACAAATACACTTGGGAACGGTACCAATCCGTCTCTTCCCTCCAGTTATGGGTTGAAAAATAAAGCAGATTGAGTTCTATAGCCTTGGCTTGCAACCAGTCTACCGCAGAAAGCAATGCATTCACTTACACACAAATACCTTTGAGAACGGTATTAATCCGTCTCTTCCCTCCAGTTATGGGTTAAATAATAGAATAGATTGGGTTCTATAGCCTTGGTTGGCAATCAGAAAGTGGCAACCTACTGCGGGATAATCTTTTGCCCAATCAGTCATGTCTCTTCTGAGACATGATCGCCTAAAGCGTGTATCACGTATGACGCTTAACTGACTGACTGAATAGAAAAGAAAGGTATCGAATATAAAATATCGGAAGAAGAAATTGAATCAAAAAATGGAAGAAAGAAAAGAAATTATATAACAGAAAAAGAAAGGAAATTTTAAAAAAAAACAAGAAAATAGTGACCAATCAACAGGAAAAGAAAGAGCGAAAGAAATCTAATGGCAAAAAAGAAGTGAAATCAAATAATAGAAAAAGAAAGATAAATAACAGAAAGAAAGAAAAATAGCGAGAAATCAAATAAAAAAATAATAGCCGAAATAAGAAATTAATCAACAAAAAAAATAAAGAAAGAAAGAAATAAAATAACAAAAAGAAAGAAAAAGAGAAATAAATAACAGAGAAAAGTAAATTTCTTCAAATACTTTCACGGCTTTTGCTCTGATGAACTTAGCTCTATGGTGGCCCTTATATATGAATTTACTCGAGCAACAAGATTAGCAACTAGGTCCCACCCCTTTTACTGGGAAAGCAATAAAATGTAACTACAATTTCTGCGCGACAGCTTCTTTTCTCACACTTCCCGCCTGTGGAATTCCCCTCCATTTACTTGCTTCCCCGACAGCTACCATCTCCAAAAATGTCAATGTAAAGTCAATAGTCATCTCCTATCTCCCTAATCTGCATCCTCTTTCTCGTGCTTTTTTTCCGTATATTTCTCCACTCTCATCAGTATTATCATCCTTCTCTTAACCACTTCATGAAACCCATGTCCTGAAGGTACAGAGCTCATATAGAAAATATTTATCAAAAGCTTACAGTACCTTATTTTCTGTAATGTGATCGATCCTGACTTGGCAGCTCAGATACAGTCACTTTCTCACCGGCGCAATGTTGCTTCCTTGTGTCTCTTCTACAAATACTTTCACGACTTCTGCTCCAATGAACATTGCTCCCTGGTGCCCCTTATATATGAATTTATTCGAGCCACAATATTAGCAGCTATGTCTCACCCCTTTTACTGTGAAACCAATAAAATGTAAACGCAAATTCTACTTCATCATCTTCTTTTCTCGCACTTCTGTAAAGTCAATAATCTTCTTTCTCACTAAACTGCATCCTCTCTCTCATGCTCCTTTCTCCATCCACTCCACTGTCATCAGTGTTCTAATCCTTCTCTTACCCACTTTTTGACCCGCCCTATAACCTGTCACCATTTCTCATAAATTTCCTCCTATGTAACACCCTGCAAAACAGTGGCAGTAAATTGCCTTGCTTGGAGCGATATTATTATTTTAAAAAATCTTACGATTTTTTCTTTCTTTCTTTCTTTCTTTCTTTCTTTCTTTCTTTCTTTCTTTCTTTCTTTCAATCCTACGATTCTTTCTTTTTTCTTTCTTTCTTATTTTTTCTTTCTGTTTCTTTCTTTTTCTCTTTCTTTTTAATTCTTTCTTTATCCTCTTTCTCATGCTCTTTTCTCCGTCCACTCCACTCTCATCAGTATTCTCATCCTTCTCTTACCCTCTTCCTGACACCCCCATAACCGGTCACCATTTCTCATAATTTTCCTCCTATGTAACACCCAGCAAAACAGTGGCAGTAAACTGCATTGCTTGAGACGATATGATTATTTTAAAAAATCCTACGATTCTTTCTTTTTTTTCTGTCTGTCTTTCTTTCTTTCTTTCTTTCTTTCTTTCTTTCGTTCAATCCTACGATTCTTTTTTTCTTTCTTTCTTATTTCTTTCTTTCTTTTTCTTTCTTTTTCTCTTC
The DNA here is from genome assembly GCA_037127315.1 of Ascarosepion bandense. NCBI lineage: Eukaryota > Metazoa > Mollusca > Cephalopoda > Sepiida > Sepiidae > Ascarosepion > Ascarosepion bandense. Next base: position 198,895 of record JBBBDQ010029427.1, read on the forward strand.
TCTTTTTCATTCTTTCTTTATCCTCTCTCTCTCTCTCATGCTCCTTTCTCCGTCCACTCCAATCTCATCAGTATTCTCATCCTTCTCTCACCCAATTCCTGGCACCCCCTATAACCTGTCACTTATTCTCATAACTTACCTTCTATGTAACCCCTGCAAAACAGTGGTAGTAAAATGCCTTGCCTGGGGCGATATGATTAAAAAAAAGATAAGAGAAAGAGAAATCAAATAGAAAAAGAAAGGTAAATAACAAAAAAAGAAGAAATAAATAAAACGAAATGTAATTAACAGGGAAAAGATAAATCATAGAAAAAAGAGAAATCAAATAACAGAAAAGAAAAAAAACGATAGAAATCAAATAACCGAAAAATAAAGAAAGAAAGAAAGAAAGAAAGAAAGAAAGAAAGAAAGAAAGAATAGAAAGATGAAAAACATCAAATAAAAAACAGGGAAAGAAAATGTAAATGAAATTGTATAATAGAAAAGAAAGAACGAACAAAATCAAATTACCAAAAAGGAAAGAAAAAGTAAAAGAATAAGAAAATAGATTTTTAAAGCAGATATTTTCTGCATTACTACATGAATCTATTGTCAGATGCACTAAGAATAAAATAAAGACGGCTTTCTTGATAAAGCACCTTTTAAAATCTGATCTTAACATCAAAATCGATCTTCTACTTTGTGTGAAAAGAAAAAAAACTAATAATTGAATGAGAACAGCAAGAAAGACAGAGGTAAAGTAAAGAGCAATCATTACTCAAGTAATAAAAATAGAAGATAACCAAAAAATCATTCCTAATGATTTGATTACATACCCTTGGTCATATTTTCATGTTCCGAATAAAATTTGAAAGATGTTCAATTTATATATTAGAGATGTCTTCGCTTTTGTTAGGGAAAACATGCCAAATTTGGTACTCAACAGAAATTAAAGGCTGACATGAGGAAAAGCTACTTAATTCTACGGCCGCTACTCAGGAAATGTATTTAGTAAAGCTGCATGGGAAAATGTAGGTGTTCATTTAATTTACATTTATCCTTTGTCACAGGCTGTCAGAGATTGATACAATGTGAGACTCAATCTCATTTGCAAGTCGAATCTGTTACGAGCCAACGATGATGGCGAATAGAAAATTAGAGCAGTAATAAACATTGGTCTTAAGATTTCAAAATTCGACACGCTATGTGCGTTGTGGTGCAGTGGATAACGGAGAGCCGAGTTCGAGTTCCGGTCGAATTCGTTGCATTCACATACGTGCGTATACCCTTGGGAAAGGTATGGATCCGTCGCTTCTCCCTCCAGTTATGGGTTAAATAGCAGGGCAGATTGGGTTCTATATTGCCTTGGATAGCAATCGCAGAATTTAATGGCAACGTACTGCGGGAAAATTTTCTGCTTATTCAGTCATGTATCTTTCGAGACAGGATCGCCCAAGCGTGTATCACATATGGCACTTAACTGACTGGCTGAATTGGTTAGCGTTTGTTGTATCTAGTTCCTTGGTCGTAAGTTCAGTCCCTAGATCATGCAGTAAAAGTTTAATTCTCATATCCAGTGAAAAAAGTAAAAATGATATTACATTGACTTATCATTTTAGAGTAACGTACGAGATTATTCCTCTTAGATTGGAATAATAAAAGTCAATTAGAATAGCCGTTTTCTTATGAGGAAATACCCACTATACAATTACCGAAAAGTTAGCTTTAAAATTGATACAACCTTTATTTTTAAATAAAATAGGTTTTTCAAGTTCACTAACTATTATTGCTATCTCTAGTTTTTGATAGTGTTCTCCATTCTGATTTTAAAGTTTTTATCATCATTTTTCTTGCACTTACATGCTGTGGAGATTGTGGAACTCTGAAAAGGTGAGGGACACTTAGGGGACGAAATTTTTCTGAGGAGGAAGAAAACCCAAGCAGCGTCTCATTCCCTCCCTAACAACAGGTCTGTTTCTATCCGGTTGTTTATATGTCTTTTTCAAACTGGTCTCTGTATGTGTTCTTAAAAAGCTAAATAAAAAAAGAAAACGCAGAGTGAAAAGATCAAATCGTATCAAAATCAGAGACTGATAAGTTTAATACATTTTTGAAGCTTATAAGTGCGGGGTTTGGGCAACCGACGAGCCAGCCAATATTCTTGTGGGAGGCTTGGCTCCTTCTGGCCCCCATTGAATTGCAACTGGTTACGTGTGATATTCATTTTAGTTGGCGCTGTGTTTGGAAGTTTTTTGTTTTATTTTTCGATAAAGTCCTTTGTGATTCTATGAAATCAGAGGAAGTATGGTCTTTTTTTAATACCATAACCGTTTATTTGATTGAAGCCATTTTTAAAAGCTGATGTGAAGAATCATTCTCTATATGATTAAAGATTTTAGAATCAGTCTCTATATCATTACGGAAACCTTCTCTCTACAAGCAGAAGTATTTCGTAAAGTTTATGAATTTGTTGGTGAGATATTTTATTTTAATTGTCCCTTGCTAATTATTTGTACGTGAAATCCCCTCCCCTCGTTATAAGCATATATATTCATGTGTATATTTATTTTATCGTGTTTCCCTCTTCATTTTCGTCGTACTGTCTGATGAGATGTTGGATGAAAGGGCCTAAGAGACTAATAATAAATTCCTTGTTTTTAAAATAGTAAACTAATTTTGTACCTCTAATCAATTGTTATATATATATATTCTCTTTTATAAAAGTCAGTCAGTTAAATTTCATACGTGATACACGCTACGACGATCATATTTCAAAAAATACATGGCTAACTGAGCAGAAGAATTTTCCCGCCGTAGGTTGCCATTACTTTCCAAATTTTCGTAAATAAGTATATAAGGTAGACATGAATCTTGAGGTTTGATAGGATAACCAATCTAGGAGAAGAATAACTTCGATTTTTAAACAATTATTAGGAAAACTGGGCTTTTAAATTTGGCAGTGCAATAGTCATGGACAGCTTTAAATTCAAGACAACCTATGTACAAGGCAGACTGGGCTCTTTAGCTTTGGCGGACAATCAGTCCAGGAGAAGGCAAAGTGAATTCCAAAACAGCAGGAAGAGGGATGAACTTCGTCAGGTTATAATGCCTTTCATACAACCACTGCTGCTTCAGCTGCAATATATTGTGGCATCTTTTTAACCCTAATGGGTTAAGAGACTCGTGACGTGATGATAAATACTAGAGTTGATATGCCAAACTAGTGAAACAAAATTCTCAAATTAATAATCATGCCATATTGCCTATAACATCAACCTTAGCCAAATCGGATAAATAGAAAGGTTGTGTTGCGCCAATCACTCAAGTACAGAGGACTTGTTCATTTTGCAAAACAAGGTTAGAGTTAAAGTATTCAATAAGTTTAGCAGAGCAAGTAGGAATATTTCCAAAAATCGGAAAAATGTGTGTTCAAAAGCAGTATTTCGGGCTTTGTTTGATCGTTAGTCCTACGTGGTTGAGCGGTTAAGATACGTTAGATCTAATGTCGGTTTTCCTTAGGGGACGCATGTTTGAATTCTGCCGAAGGACGCATATGTTCCCAACATAATTTTTTGATTATTCAAGCCAGTAGATATAAATAAATATCCTGTTTAATTATATAAAAAAAAACAGATCATCTTCTTAAATACGAGTATCCATAAAATAATATTCAAACAAACAAATAAAAAATATATGTGATATATATATATATATATATATATATATATATATGTATGTGTGTGTGTGTGTGTGTGTTAGGTACCTCCACTAATTCGCTGAAAAAACTGCATAACAGGAAGAAAAAAGCAGTAAAATTAATATTAATTTTTTTTTTCGTCAAAATGTTTACTTTTAGTTTGCTTTGATTTGTTTTACGGCATATCAACCTCAATGGGTTATTTAATGCCGATAAGATTTTTACAACAGAATCGCGTGAATATATATCTTCTGTACGAAGTAGTTTTATAGATCAATTTTCATTGACCTATTTTTGTAAAGTGTTTCGTTGAGTGGCAGATGTATTGCTGAGATGTTTTTTTCTCAAAATTGTATTGTTCTAATAGTTTGTTTTTTGTTTGTTTTTTTTCCTTCAAAATTGTATTCCTGTAACTTTTACTATAAAAGTCTATTTTTATACTTTTGTATTTTCACCCCAGTTTGGGGCTTAACTATTTGACCATAGTTGGGACCATAACAGGTGCTGCCACTCCGGGTCAGGATAGACCTGGGAACAACAGCAATTAAGAAATTGTCCACGCTCCTCAAAACCTCCCAGTAAGAGGCCTAGCTGCAGGATGTATTTTATTGTCTTAACCAGGGTCACAAATTTTATCTTATTATTGAGAAGAAAGGTAAAGTATTTTTAAATTATTTCTGAAATTTTTTTTAATCCTTCCTAACATTTTTGAAATTATGGTAAAAAGATTATTTTTTTTTGTTTTCTTTTTTCGTCATCGAGTGATCATATTTTTACCAGTGTTTACTATGAATAATGTAATCATTGTAATTGAAAATTATTATATAAATAAAATAATTGTTGGGTTTTAATGAAAATTTTAAAACTTATTCACAAATGAATGAAAGTATTTCTGAAATTATTATTTTTATAAAATTTTGGTAATAAAGTTTTTTAGATTTGTTGACCACACCTCCAGGTAATTTCATAGAATTTCTAGAAATTAAATACCGATGTGAAACTTTGTTTTATTAGTTAAATGCAGGACTTCTTTAGAATGTTAGTCACCTACATTTTTTTTAAATCAGTCACAACCTTTCTGAAAATCTGCTCCAAGTAGTATAAATAAATAATGCAATAAAACTATAATAGTATTTAATTAGATAAGCTTTTAACTGCTTTTATAAATAATATATCTTAAGGACATTGAAGACTGACGAATAAATATTTTTCGAAGAATCATTTTTACAAGAATTGTTTTATTTTTTAACTCGCAGTATAGCCCGACGTTGCTTGGGTGTAATGAAAGCTTTAAAACTAATCTATGGTCCTGGAGCTGAGACTCAGCCTTAGGAATATTTGTGTGAAGATTGGTGAGAATCGGATAAAAATTGTGGATTTGTATAAAGGACATACAGACAGATAAACAGACACACACACAAACATCTTGCCTAATATATATATATATATATATATATATTATCGATTTTTTGCTCTATTGTAAAAACTGCAACCTTGAAACTTCTGAATATCGTTTCTTATGTCTTTGTCTATGAGTGTATCAAATTCGATTAAAATCAGACCACTCTTTCTTTAACCCAATTTTTTCGATTTTCGATATTTATCGGGGGTACTTCAACACAAAACCTAGCTAAGAACACTCGCAGACGCTTATAGTAAAACTGGGTACATTTTCAAGAAAATGGGTTCAGCCATTTCGGAGTCTATAGGTAACGGACACACACACACAGACACATACACACACAGACAAAGTCCCATTTATAAATAAGTTTAGATATAATAATTTATAAAACTTCATAAGTATTTTGAAAATTCTTTAAAGCCTTATTACTGTTAGTTTATTAAGTTACTAAATGATGACTATATTTATTAACGGAAAATTGGAAAGCTAAACACTAATCCTCTCACAGAATATTTTTTAAATTTTGAAGTTTCATTAGTGCCATTTTCATAAAAGAGTTGACGTGTTTCAGGCTTTTTCCTCTTACAGGAACACAACGCTCATATAAACTTTTTTGGTTGTTTCCAATTCTTTCAGTCCCTCAGGCTATAAAACTAAAGTAAATAAAATTCGATAAAAGATTAGATAACTACTGAAAATATTACGTTATTTTTTAAACTACTAGGTAGTTGAAAATCAAAAAGAAAACGTTCACTTAGGCTTCATTAATTTGTCTCAGTTCTGGGCAAGACCTCCGTGATTAAGAAATACTTATATACAACATTTCATACTATAAGCAAGTAATATTTGTTTCAAATCCGATTAATAGAACATTAAATATTCTAATCTGCCTAAAATAATATGTCACAGATGTATATTTTATTTTTGAAAGACTTTTAAAACAGAATTAACTTTTGTTCATAAATATGTCAAAAATTAGCTTTTTTAGTGTTTTATCTGAAAACTCACAAAAAGCTGAGATTCCAGGTAATATAATTTGTGTTTGAAATACACCAGAATATTTTATTTACTGAATATGTGTGTTTGTGTTAAACGATTTCGATTATGTGACAACTAGTAAAAAAAATATTAAAAATTGTCAGTATGCAAATCTTGCCTGACATTTTTATTTAACTCTACATTGCTCAAAGGTAACTGGCTTTATGAAAAGCAAAATATTTTTAATATATTTTTCAGATACATTAGCAGATGCATTGTACTGTGATGGGACTGGCATTAATAGCATGAAGATTTCAATTAAAGACGCTAGTCTGATTTTTGCCTTCATCATTGCCTTTTTAAGGGACTATATATGGATTCGTTAAAGTATGGATACACATACATGTACCTGCGAGACCGGGATGACAATAAAAGCAAGCAAGTTGGAAACAAGCAACATTTAAAATATGTACTTTTGTTTGCCAAATTTATGTTTGCAAGAGGCATTATTGGGCGTTGATGGTTTGATTGGGAAATAGTCCTTGAAGAGATTGCAACCAAAAGTTCGATGAATTCAAAAATAGAAATGTCTTTCGTCTACGAATAACAGTCGATTTTTTAAAAATAACAAAACGAGTCGAACAAGTCCACAAATCTTTATGTGTTCAGTGAAATGATACTTAGGCAGCTAGAATATCTAGCAGGATGTATTACTGGTGAACATATTCTTAACAGTATAAAATAAGAGGAAGACAGTGTGTTGGTTAAAGACTCAGTAAAAAACAGTATGATCTCCCAGACAATGTAACAATGGAATCCTAACGATTAAGTGCGTAAAGAAAGAATGAGCATAAGAGCTCTCGGAAGGTGTCAACATCGACTTAGTGACATCCATGTTGAGCAAATACAAAAATAGTACAGTATCATACAAAGGAATATTTGACGCAGAAATCCAAAGGAACATTGTAACTGCAAAAGAAGCCTTCTAGGAAGTGAGCAATTTTATTACAGTCTAAGAAGAGAAACATGAACGATAGATATTAAGGATGTTGAGAATGCCATAGAATGATGAAGTTTTAAAGAAAATGTTTTGTCTATATTTCTGAGGTGGGGTATTGTAATTATTTACAATTTTAAGGACGGTTGTCCTCATCTTTCTGGCTATATTACGACGTTCCTGCCGTTATATTCTCCGACCTTCTTCAGATGATCAGATTTCAAAATAAATTCTTTATTTCGATCCCTTAGGTAGATTTTCTCGTTCCATGAATCATGCCACTTCCGGTTTTTTAGTTATTTCTATTTAACACAACTCTTTTTGCTCATCAATACTGTAGCCAGGTATTGAACTCACAATTCTTTGCGCAAAGTTACTGAATTTTAACCATTGTGTCTTGTATTCTTGAGGGCATCACTGTATAAATATATTTTTTAATTAGTCATATTTACACTATCTTTGTTGTTATCACCGGGTTGTTGTCCCTTCGGGCTTCCTCATGTTTATATTGATCTGGGTAATCTACAGAAAATTCTGAATTGAACCCTTTATTTAATCTACAGGACTAGACTGTTCTTTTGCTGCCCATATCTACGGATATCGTTTAGGTTATAGTACCGCTCGGTTAGTGCTTGGATTCAAAACAAGTATGTCACCAAATTCACAAAACTAATTTTTTTATTCTACTAGTCTATCGTCCAGCAGTAAATTAGCTGTAGTAAACTTAGAGCGTTAAACCTAATCTAACTTCTGATAAGTAAGAAGTAGCAGAGATACACATTGACTAGTGAGTCTGTCGAGAAGCTGCTATAGTGTACACGAAACATATACATTTGTCCTTTTCAACATGGCTTTAAAAGTAAAACTCAGTGTTACCAATAGAAAAACCTTCATAAAATTTTCATGCCAATTACAAAGAATGTTTTGACACTAATAATTCTACTGATTAAAGAAAACCATTTTTTTAATTTTTACTTTGGATGGTTTTGAAGATTTTATCACATATGCAACCCTTGTTGGTTTATTTACTGAAAATATCTATTATTTTATTGTACTTGAATCAATAGTTTTAGTTTGATTGTTTTATTTTTTAAACTTATTAACCCTTTATAAGCTATTTTATTGCATTCCCGCTTGGTGAACTCTCTTCTACTTATTTGCTTTCGTGATATCTCCAAAAGTTTGAATGCAACGTCAATTAGCATCTTCTATCTCTTTGATTCCCAACCATCTCTTATAGTGTGTTATCCGTTCAAGTGGAGAGTAGCTGTGTGCCGTTGCAGATTAACGGAATTTAGCTTCGTTGTAGATAGCCCACTATAAGTCATAAAAAGATTATGAATCAAGACAAGCAAATTGAAGTTTAGCAACAACATTTTAGATATACACATATCAATTAAGGTTTTTACAATTAAAATAATTCTTTAAGTAGGGGTCCAACCGACGTTAAAATGTTCATGGCAATAAATCCTGAAAAGAGAATTTATACTTAGGTATTTGGGAACGTTGTAAGTAAGGAATGTCTTTGATGTATCCGCTCCTTTGGTCGGTAAGTAGTTTAAAGACAGCGAATGATAAGATGAGAGGGAAGGGAGGCGAGCATAGTAGGTCGCTTGACGTCGGTCAAGGGAGATACGAATTACACTTGTCTCTCTCGAGTCTGTGTGTGTCTGTCTCGGTCTGCCTGTCTGGCGATGTTTTCTGTATCGGCTTTTTATTTCGTCTTTTTGGATCGCAGCAGATCATTTATAAATTCACATCCGTATTTGATTCTGGGCTTCCCATTGGCCGATAAATAAAATTCGTGTAGGCTCGCGAACTAGAATTTGATATTTAATTAATTTTTTAGTTTTCTACCGGAACATCTGCGTGGAGCCGGGTGCGCACCGACGAGTTTTGGTCATTTGCTTTCTGGTCGTGAGAGTGCAAACATCTGGTCCCTCGCTTTGCTCGGTATGTATCACCACACTCTTATCTATTCTTCGATATACACTGTAACTTTTTCTTCTTTTTTTACTGTCACCCTCTGTAAACCAATGCCAGTCCTGACTTACTTGGGCCGAAATGATTATAAAGAAAATTAAACTTATAAAAATAACTATTTTTGCGAGTTAATATTACAGTAACAATTTTTGAGAATAACAATATTTTCCAGAAATAAGTTCTATTACTTAACCCAGGGGATAGTTTTATGCCTTTTTGCAATGATATTTAAGCGTAAGTGAATGTAATGAACCTGAATGAAGGTGGAACTTTCTGAATTTTTAATCAATAGCTAAGCACTGGATATCTTTTTTCTTAAGTCTGTCTGGGACGGTTTTTAGCATTTTTCTGTGGAATCAGTTGTAGTACTCTAATTATCGCAGACAGGACGAGGACATGTACGTGCCTTTTATATCAACTGTTGCTTCCATGATACAGTGTATGTCTGAATATATGTAGGTAGGTACGTATATATATATATATATATATATATATTATAAACATATGCTATTAAATATAAGAGACAATGAATGTCTATTATGTTTAATCATGAGCCGTTCTAAACGTCGTATTTTTGCTTTAATTTCAGTTGAGAATAAAGACAAAAATTCGCCAACATTTGGATAATTATTTATTGATTTTCTTCTAAGCTTTCGGCTCACATGAGCCATCTTCAGAGAGGTTATTTTCAACTGAAATTAAAGCAAAAATACGACGTTTAGACATAATAGACATTCATTGTCTCTTATATTTGAGAGCATATGTTTAGAAAATTACTTGCTGCCTCGATACACTATATATATATGTGTGTGTGTGTGTGTGTATACATGCACATATATCTATCTATCTCTATATATAATTTGCATGTATCTGTGTATACACAAATACGAAGATATCTACATCTATATACATATATATATATATATATATATATATATATATATATATATTGTGCATGAATGTGTCTATGTACAAATAGACACATATCCATCTATTTATCTATCTATCTATCTATTGATCTGTTTGTGTATGTATGGGCGTATATCATATACACACATATCTATACCTATATATCTATATCTGTGTGGATATCAGTAAATAAACATAGGGATATACCTAGAAGTACACACACATATATAAATACTTTTCTGATGTTGATAAACAGTGCTCAATGTAATGTGACAGAGTTATTAAGTACATATTAACAAATATAAATATTTTCTTGACTTGGATTGTCATGCACTAAGTAGTCATCTGATTCATATTAAGAACTGACCGTTTCTAGATTTGAATTTTTATTTAAATAGACATAGATATTCATTTATATATATATTGTGTGTATTTTGGCAGCATTTTTCATTAATGCAGGTTTCATTGAATAATAAAGAGAAGTTTTGTCTATTCATTTTGTGTAGGATTCCTTCGTACCATCTGATATACTTGATGGTGGTATCGTTGAAAGACAACAAAAATCACTTGTAATTGTTGATTTTTTTATCGGGTCTAAACTTTCGGCTCACATAAGCCATTATCAAAGAATAAATATTAAGACACAGTAAACATAGAATATTTAAGTTATTAACAATAAAGAGAATTAAATTGAAGATACAAGTCCATCTCTACCGTGGCGGATAGCCGAAGACAGTGAGAAAATGGTGGCGTTGTGGTCCCTGATCCGATTACAGGAATTTGAGTATGTTAGTTGAAATATCCAAATTTATCGTATTCAAACCAGGTTTAAGTTGTTTAATGTAGATATCTTCTAGGATACAAAATTAATAGACAAATCTTGTCTATATCATTCAATGTAACATATATATATATATATATATATATATATATATATATATATATATAATGTTTTTAATGTCATCTGCTTCTTACTTTACGAAACATATGCATTCTTCATAATTCTTTTACCAAGGAATTTTTATATGTTCAATTAAAAACAAACTCGTTCACACATCTACGCATGCCTACTTTAAATTACACCCTTCACATCCCCTATTTTTCTTCATAAATGAAATAACAATTTTTAAAAAAAGTTAAACGTTTTGACTCGCGTGGAGTTATATTTTCTCCTCCCCCTTTCATTTCAAGTGAGCTGCTTTCAAAAAAGTAAATCATACGTATGAATCTGATCTCATAACATCATTTTCAAATTTATTAAAATAGTTTTTTATTCTATATATACGTTATCGATGATATTCAATAGAAAACAACAACACATACGTAGAAAAAAATTATTATTTACTTTAAAATATAACAATTACCCCGAACAATAATAAATTTATCCATTTCATGTCTTTTAAATTTCATGCATATTTGTTTCGGTGTATGGCATGTTGTCACTCCCTTTTTTTTCTTTTTCTGTACATCGATTTATTGTTTTCACAAAGACAAGCCTGGGAAAGGTCTCATGGTAAACACAATGTAGCCAAAAGCTTTCCTTAGACAACCTCGGTTCTTACATCCTGATGAATTTGCAGCGAAGGAGAAATATTTATCAGGAGCTGATAATGCTTATTGAACTGTTGTGATGGAGCCGTCAGCCATTAAAAACGAAGAATAACGACAGATTTTAACGACTAGAATTTGGATATTGTTTGTTTAAAGGGGTGCCATTTCTATTTTTGCGAGTTTTCTCTTTCGGGTTCTTTGTTATTAATCTTAATGTATATTTTATGTTCGGTATATTATTTTATGAACTTTATTATTTTTATTATAAAAATATTGTGTTGCTTTTTTAAATCGCTCATCTTTCTGCTTTTGATTTTAATATTTTAAATTTCTTTTTCACTCTTTCAGTAGATATTTCACTCTATCGATATTGTATCTTCTCTGTTTATAATTAATGTACTTATTTCTCTTTGCTCTGCATCTATTTCCTATTTTTATTGCTTATTCTTTGCTATTTTATTATTCACGTCATTTCTTTTATCTTGTGTGCTACGCATACATACGTTTCCTTGTCTCTCTGTTGTTTTAAGGAACTCTAGCTATTTTATTAACTTATTTCTTTATTTCAGTTCGACAAAAATAAAGGAAACCGAAAGCATTCGTTAACCTCTATCTTTAAAAAAAAATGCAATTAAATTTTATTAAAAATAGTTTATTTCCGTAGATCTATATCAAAATCGTAATTGCCACCTTCATAATTTGATTCATTATATACCTCCCCACTTCATTGTATCATATTCATCATCGCAATCGCTAATAACTTACTCCGATATAATTAAGGAATATTTCAAAATTCCTATTTTTAATCCTGCAAAACAAACAAGAAATATACCGCCATGAGGAGAATGTCGTAAAAGATCAAACAAAAAAGATGCAGCGTTTGAATCTGTCCAAAAACTACAAAATTATTAATAAAAAAATAAACGTATCCTTTGGACGCATGTTATTATCAACCAATGAACAACGTGGATTTTTCTCTCATCTAAGCTGCAGGGTGGGAAGAGGACACCAATGATTTCAGTGATTCTTTCAGTTGGTTTGAAAGAAAAAAAAAGAAAAAGTAAACGCTGAGCGTATATGTGTCAGGTGACACAAAGAAAAAGATTAAGTCGCCTTACAGTGTTTTATGTTGGCAATGATCGGTGACGTGGATTAAGTTTCGAAATAGTCATCCATCCAAACATCCGGCAAGTCATCCATTCGTTCATCCAACCATTCATTCATCCATTCGTTCGTACATTAATACATTCGTGTTGGCATGTATGCATACAAGGGCTGCAGGAAAAGAAAAAAAAATGGAGTAGATAAGGAAATAGAGAACGAAGGAGATAAAATAAGATAATAAGAAAGAAGGAAAGTAAGATGAAAATAGGTAAAGAAAGGAGAGATAGTCTGAAAAAATGAGGAACATTTAGTAGTAAAATTGAAAGAAATATGTTAAAAATAAACTGCCAAAGAAGGAAAGAAAGAAATAAGAAAAGCTAGTACGAAAGAGAAAATAAGAAAAAGAGAAAGATAGTACAAAATAAATAGCAAAAGAGACGACGAGAAAGAAAATATGAGGAAAGAAAAATAGAATAAAAAAAGAAAATAAAAGAAAGAATGAGATTATAGTAAAATAAAGAATGAGAAAAGAGGTGAGAAAAAGAGAAAAATAGCTAAAGAGGACAGAGAAAGAATAAACAGAGAATCAGAAAGGGGAAAGAGACGAGAAAGAATAAAAATGAAGAAAGAATAAGAAAGAAAAGAGAAGCTAAAAAGAATGAAGAAAATGAAAAACGAATGAGAAAAGAGATGAGAGAAAGAATGAAAAAATGAAGAATGAAAAAGAAAACAGAAAGACTGAAGAAAGAATGACTGAGGAAAGAGAAGACAAAAAAAAATTAAAAAGTTATGAATTAAGAAAAAAAGAGTGAAAGTATGAAGAGAGAGCAGAATGAATGAGGAAAGAGAAGAAAGAAGAAAAAGATATTATGAATAAAAAAGAGACGAAAGAAGGAATAAGGAAAGAGAAGAGAGAAAGAATGAATAAAAAGAAGAAGTGTAAAAGAATTAAGAAAAAGGAAAATGAATGAGAAAAGAGAAGAAAGAAAGACAGCAAAGAGAGAATGAATGTGGAAAGAGAAAAGAGAAAGAATGAAAAAAGAAATTGAATAAGAAAAGAGGCAAACGAATGAATGAGGAAAGAGAAGAGAGAATTAACAAAAGAAAAATAAGATATAATGAATGACAAAAGAGAAGACATTATAAAGAAATGATTGATGACAGAGAAGACAAAATGTATGAAGAAAAAGAATGCATGAGGAAAGAGAAGAGAGAAAGAACAAAGAGAAAGAAAAATGAATAAGGAAAAAGAAGAGAGTAAGAAAGAAGAAAAAGAAAAATTAATGAGAAAAGAAAAGTAAGGAAATATAAGAAATAATAATGAGGAAAGAGAAGAGAAATAATGTCAAAAGAATAAATAAATAAAAAAGAGAGAAAGAATGAAAAATGAAAGAGAAAAGAAGGAATAAAGAAAAAGAGAAAGAAGTAAACTGCTCAAGACAAAGAAAAGAATGAAAAACAAAAACAGCAAAAATAAAAGAAAGGTAACTGAAGAAATAAAATCTTGACTTGAAAACAATGAACATAAAATTCAAAAATCATTTCAATTTTCCTTTTCTTCATTCTTTTGACGAATACAAAAAAGTGCTAAATCCGGAATAATTTATTTTCTTTATAAATGTAAAAGTATAAAAATCAATTCATACAATTAGAAAACCATAATCACTGCATCAATGAATTCTAAACCACTTTACCCTGGTTCTGACATTATTATATATTTAATAGATTATTATTGCTTCTAATTTTATTACTTATCTGATGATACAATTGATGGTTTGAAAGCAAACCTGACCGGCCACACAGACCCAAATTGATCGAATATAACCTTTCGAACAAACCCTTTAACCATTTCTTTTATTATAAGAAAGCCTTAAAATTTATAACTTGTAATAGAGATGTCTTCTCGTTATCCTCATTTAAAGAAAATAAAAACGCCAAAGGAGATAATTATTACATTAGTGAGCAATGGTTTATGATTCTTCATCAAAGAAGTCAATTGAAAACTCTTCCGATAAAAGTCGTTAGATATATATATATATATATATATATATATATATATATAAAAGGAAAGAGAAGCGAAAAAAAATGAATAAGCAAAAAAATGAATGAAAAAAATAAATAGGGAAAGAGAAGGCATAAAAAATGAAGAAAGAATGAATGAGGATTTATATATATATCACTCAGTTATGTGCTATACGTGATACACCCTTGGGCAATCATGTATCCAAATAGAGATGACTGGGCAGAAGTTTTTTCCTGCAATAGTTTGCCAATCCTTTTTGTGGTAGACTGGTTGCCAACCGAGGTTATAGAACCCAATCTGTTCTGCTATTTAACTCATAACTGGAGGAAAATGCGACGGATTAAAAACTTTCTCAAGAGTATTTGCGCGTAAATGAATGCAACGAATTCAACTGGAATTCGATCTCGGCTCTCCGATTTCTTGTTTCAAGCCGATATCCACTGCACCACAACGCACATCCTCTCTCTCTCTCTTTCTTTCCTTCTCTCTTTATATATATATATAATTTGTGTATTTAGGCAGCCAAATTTATTTTAGACATATCAGATTAAAGAAATTGCAAACATTGTGTCTGCTTATTTTTAATAATATATGTTAATACGGATAATCGTCCGGGCATTATAATTGAAAGATGTCAGAAATGAGTTGTAACGTTGACAGATATTAGTACTTTCAATCTCCTTCCGATATCATCTCCAGGGGTGTGAGTTATCGTAACAAAAGTAACCGCTAAACTGTTTCTAAAAATTATTGTATTTTTTTTCTTCTACTCCAAATATAACGGTTGACACATTGCTTAGCGTTCATTAAGACGTGAAAATTATCCCAAATGGATTTTTTTTTTATATGTCGTAATGTCATGGGCATGCAGGTGTTAAAGCATGAAAAATGATAATGTATAATTTCAATTATAATACGCGAGAGATTATCCGTGAGTAAGAACGGATTTTATTAAAAATAAGCAGACACTATGTTTGCAATTTATTTAATCTGATACATATATATATATATATATATATATATATATATATATATATATATATATAAATTTCACATTGCGAGACATGGAAATTTCTGTTTCGAGATAGGTTCTTATCATCAGGCTTTGTTGATGTAGTTGCGCAGATGATTTACATTTAAATGTAACCACATCAACATAACCTGATGATGAGAACCTATCGAGAAACATAGAAATTTCCATGTCGCAATGTGAAATTGATACATAACTATATAATTATATTATATTAAGCTCTATACTACTCATTATATTAAGCACTGTTTATAATAAAATAAATACCAGTGTACTCAAAATAAAAACCCTGAGTCCTCTTCACTTGGAATTATATATATATATATATATGTGTGTGTGTGTGTGTGTGTGTGTGTGTGTGTGTGTGTGTGTGTGTGTGTTTTAAGTTTTTCTATGCACTCTGTCTCTTTAGGACGTAGAAGATAATGGCGGTCTACCTCTCCCTATCAGTTA
>JBBBDQ010029427.1:220000-265000 GCA_037127315.1 Ascarosepion bandense
ATTATTTTTGGTTTTTATCAAGGATTTCAAGGTATATAGCAGGGTCACTGGACCATATGTAACAGCAATATTGATGGATGAATGGTACACTTATATGTATGTATGATAG
Source organism: Ascarosepion bandense (assembly GCA_037127315.1). Lineage (NCBI taxonomy): Eukaryota > Metazoa > Mollusca > Cephalopoda > Sepiida > Sepiidae > Ascarosepion > Ascarosepion bandense. The sequence goes on from JBBBDQ010029427.1 coordinate 220,110, forward strand.
ATTATAGAGAAAAATAGCTCGCATGTCACAGTGAACGAAATTTCTTAGCAGCTGACTTAGCAATGGATTTAGTATAGTATTTCCAGTAAATGTCAGCTGAGAACATTAACCGGAGAAGGCGAAATATGTCACTTTTCAGAAGGTTAGCATCAGCCATATTGATGGAAGGCATCTCTCAGATGATTAATGGAGATAATGTTAGTTTTGGGGGCGTTATAATTAACAAGCTACCTTGTGCCAGAATTAACAAAAGACTTGAGGTTGTTTGATAATTAGTTACCATTTTGATTTTGTCTAAATGATACGCCTTAATATCGAGACAGGGATAGATGGTCATATCATCAGCGTAGATGAGATATGATTTCATTAATGAAGGTCATTAATGAAAAATAAAAACAAAATGAACGAACAATGGGGTCCTCGTAGACATCCACCTTAGTACGAAAGGATATAGACGAGTGGCTGCTCAAGATAACTTGCATTTTACGACTTGATAAGAAATATTGTATCAATTAAAAAATTTGGCCGTTTTATACAGAGCATGATAGGATGATGGAATTTTTCCGAAACTTATTGTCAGTACATTAGCAGTTGACCTGCAGAAACGAAAGCTATATTGCTTTTCTGGAAAGAAAATCGGCGATGACATGATGAACCAGTTCGGCATTGATTAGAGACACTAGGAATTTTCCAGAAAGAGTTAGAAGGCTAATGGACCAATAGTTGGAAGAATCGGACTGTTCACCTGAGTTTTTAAAAACTGGAACAAAAGATGATTACTTCTAAAAGGCAGAAAAGCAGATGACAGTAAGGTATTTATCATATAGTTCAGAGAGAACAAGGGCTAATTCGGAAGCATCGTTTCTAATTATTTACAGGTATAGCATCGGGTCCACCTGCTTTGTGAAGATCTAGGTTAGAGATGACAGCAGAACCATAGAAGCGGTTATAAAATATCATTCAACATAAACTCAGTTCTAAGTGGAAAAGGCATGGATAATTCAGATGAGTCAAGAGTAGAGTTTCAGAAGAATTTACCGGCAATGCATTCATGCTTTATTAGTAGAGGATGTTAACACTGCAAATTGATTGAAGAGTGGATGTATAGAGTTTTATCTAATGCCCTATTACAGAACTACCAGTAATCACAAGAGCCAGAGTTGTTTGATGCAATACAGTGCTTCATTCTATTGGTTAACTGTCCTCTTGATTACCCTTTCTTTGTTCCTGCTCATTATATAATCTTGGTCAGGGTGGAATATTAGTAAAAGTTATTAATGATTGCCAGTGAAAATGACAGAATATTGCTGAATTGTTAAATAATAACTTGGTTAATGTGGAATTTTGCTAAGAAGTGTATATTGCACTGGGCGACACAAGATGTCATTGAGTACAAAAGACAGGTGTTGGCTGGATTATGTTTTGACGAATATATATATACCCGAAAGTATAGATACGACACAAGGATCTATTTGAACGATTTCGACGAGAAAAGTCGAATGTTAGCAACGTTCATATAGGACAAATTCCCAAGGTTTTGCCACAAACTACCATAAAAAATCTGAAAATTCTGGCCAGTTACAGACCAACTGTATTGTTTGGAAGGGGTAACCATAAAAGGGGACAAAATTCTGATACCGCAGCATATATATATATAGTCATCCGCAGACAGATTTGTTTCACTGTATCATAGCTCATCAGTACGGTTAGACATCCAACTGCTTTTTACCCAGAATTGAAATCCGACCGAATTGGCGTCAGTCGGCGATTCTAGCTCTGAGCTATGGGCGCTCGGTGGAAGGAGGCAGACTTTTTAGCGTGTATATTATCATTATAGAGCCAGAGTGCTCTAATTCATTACAGAATGAGCGATGCGTACATGCCAGAGTAGCTACTGTTTATCAAAGTTTACCATTCTTCCAGAGTGATCAATCAGGGTATGAGAGCGTAAATAGTCATCCGCACACAGATCTGTTTTGCTGTATCACAGCTCATCAGTACAGTTAGACTCCGATTGCTTTTAACCCAGGATTGAAATCCGACCGAATTGACGTCAGTCGACGATTCTACCTCTGAGCTATGGGCGCTCGGCGGAAGGAGGCAGACTTTTAAGCTAGTATATTATTATTATACACGCCAAATAGCCAGAGTGTTCTAATTCATTACAGAATGAGCGATGATTGATTGCGCACTACATAAACCCCTCTCTCTCTCTCTCTCTCTCTCTCTATATATATATATATATATATATATATATATATATGTATATATATATATATATACAGAGAGAGAGAGGTTTATGCAGTGTGCAATCAAAAGAAGTGTTTGATCCAAAAATTATGCTAATTAACTCTAAACAGTCTGTCATTTAATTTCCATACGTGATACGTTCTTGGGCGATCGTGTCTCTTTCGACATGTGACTGACTAAACAGAAGATTATCCTGTAGTAGGTTACCATTACTTTCTGAGGTAAACCGGTTGCCAATCAAGGCTATAGAACCCAATTCGTCTTGCTATTCACCCACAGCTGAAAGGAGAAGAGATAAATTAATACCTTTCCCAAGGATATTTGTGCGTAAGTGAATGAAATGAGTTCGGCTTGAACAACTAACAAATAGTCGCTTGTGTCATGTACATAGTGTTGCTCAGAAAAGAAAACCATCATCCTCAGCTATTTTAATTAGTTCTGTATAAAATACAGACAAATCATTATTTCTTCTTGTTTCATTGACTTTATTCCTATTGCATTTGAAGTCGATTTATTCTAATCTACTACCTGCGTGTAAACATCTGAAATTGTTTCCTCAATTAGCGATTTAATTATTTGATCTTTACTTAATACAGCTAATAAAAACAAAGTCTGAATTCACTTAATTAAATTTCAGGTATTAATTTCGTTATTTTTGTGTTCATTATAACTTACTGAATTCGAAATGCAATAACAGCTTTGAAAAAACGACAACATTTGCCGTTGAGACCTTTTATAACTTCAACTGCACGTTATAAAATCGTAAGTTTATTTACGTTTATGTTTTATAGAATACCCAAAAGCATAGATACGACTCAAGGATCTTTTTAAACAATTTCGACAAGAAATGTCAAACGTTAGCAACGTTTATACGGGACGGATTCCCAAGGCCACGAAATACCGTCGAAAATCCGACAATTCTGGCCGATGGCAGACCAACTGTATTGTTTGGAGAGGGTAACCATAAAAGGGGAGAAAATTCTGATATCGAAGCAGCTTAGAGCTGAGGAACTGAAAGCGCTACACTCCACACACCAAGGCGTGAAGGAAATGATGGCTAACGCAAGACAGTGTTTATTTTGGCCCGGTTTAGACGCCAGCATCCTACAAACGAGGGCACAGTGACAAAGATGAAACCATATTGTCCCGTCGCAGCTTAGAGAACCTCTGATGCCACCTTTCACCCGAAATTTACATTCCAGAAGACAGTCACGGACCTATTTGATCTGCTTGGTAAAAGATATATGGTGTACGCAGATCAGTACACCGTCTGGATTGAAGCAGCCTCACTCCCATGAGGAAAGGCTACAGAAATATGCGTTAAGGTGCTGGTTCTTCGTATACGGTGCACCGGAAAAGACATCGTCAGATGAAGGGCCACCATTTGACTCACAGGAATACAATTAATTCCTATAAGATTAAGACATAAAAAACACGTATGACCCGAACATTACCCACAAAGCAACGGCCGAGCCAAACTGACCGTAAAGACAGCCAAAATAATGCTGATGAACTATGTCGATGGTTATGGTTATCTACGCCAGGATCGGGCGGCACGAGCTATGGTGACGCATAGAAATATATCACTTCAGGATCTTGGCTTGTCACCAGCGGAAATGTTATGCCGTCGAATAATAAAAGTTCATATTCCCATACTTCGTGAGAAGCACCAGATCCATAAGAATTGGAGGGAGATAAAAGACTTGAGAGAAAGGGCGATGGTGAAAAAACATATTTTTAACGAGAAACGGTATAAAACGCACATCTGCCCACTCTGAGACCTTCGGGTTGGCGAATCGGTACAGGTGCAAAATCAGGAGGAACCATATCCACGGCGGTGGACGAAAACAGGAATAGTTGAAACTATGGGTAACAGGCAAAACCGTATACGGTTGGATGGCAGTGGCAGAAATAAACTACGTAACCGTTGTCGATACACCAGACTATTCGCCCGAACAACCACTCTCACAACCCCACTCCACACAGGCCGTAGGCAATCGACAGGGTAGGTCCGGTTAACACACCTGGAACGATGGAGATAGGTGCGACGGATGATGAAGAGATGATGTCAGACCACCACCCAACGGATATAGAGGTGGAAGAAAACCAAGACTCGATCTAGCAGCAAGCCTGATTCAAGGATAAAACAATCATCAAGACCACTATCCCCACAAATGTGAGGACCGACTCATGACTACTTAGAGTCATCCCAAAAAATGACCACAAAGTGTAGGCATTGTGGTCATAGAAGTGTGGACATGTAGTGAGAAAGGACCACTGTGAAAACGGTTCCGTTGTTGGTAGAACTCCGGTTTTCACCGGATTCTATATAAACATTACGTCAGCCACGGATAGGCACATTTGGACTTTGTTTCAAGTCAACTCGACATTCTACAGCCTTCATCAGGTGAATATTAACCTACAGGAAATTCAGGACTGAACCCTTTATTTAATCTAATGGAGTGGGTTGTTCTAGTTCTACTGCCTATATCTTGAGATATCTCGTCTAGTTCTTATATTTAGTAATTCTCAATAGCAAAGTGGATTGAATCAGTTTTTCGTGAACTTGGTGATATAGTAATTGTAAGTTCAATCCCATGGCCGGGCAGTGTGTTCTTGGACGAGGACGAGTAATGACTGCAGTATCAAACTCCTATAATCAAGAATTTAGTGTGTTCATCTCATTTAATATCTTTGCTCTTAAGCATCTCAAAAAGCTTTCTACTTTCGTAAGTACCTCCAATATTTCGGAATAAATTTTCGATACCTAAGTTTTTAAAAAATTCTTGAAGATTTCATTTTAAATTTAATTAAAAACGTAATAATTAAATTTATTATTTCCATTAAATAAAACATTCTGGTATATTTCAGATAGAAATTATATAGATTAGAATGTCACATTTAATTTTGATTTCTTAAAATTTTCTTAAAAGCGGCCATTTTCTTAATTTTAAGAAATTTATAAACAAGCAAAAATTTATTTTAGTAAAATTAGAAAATTGGAAGTGAAATTATCTGATTTTAAAGAAATATTACTTACTTGTAGCATACAAAAGTAATATACAACTAATTATTAACGATTGGTCGCGTTCATCTGATCGAACGTTTGACGGACTGTTGAATGACGAAGCGATGACAGCTGCTACACATGACCATAAATGCAATTTTCATAAATGTAAGGGAAGGGACAAAACTCTTAAATTACGTAACCTTTTAAGAATAATGGCAATTTCAGTCTACCATACATGAAAATATGGAACGTATTAAGTAAATAAAAATTATTTTAAAAATAGATAGCACCACCACGTTTAATAATCTTTTTGATTTTGGTCTCGTAAATTTCGTTTACATTTAATTATTAAATAATCCCCAGGGGATGCCGCAATACAGAATTTTACCCGATTTTAAACTATTATAAATTATTATAATCAAAATGTAAAAGAAATTGGAAAAATTATTGTAAAAATTCATTATTCATCAAAAATATTTTATTTCTTCAAACAATAATGTCCTCAATATTACTTATTTACAAAAGCAATAAAAAGCTTTTGTAATTAAATAATGTCATCGTTTTATTGGATTTATTATTTTTCAACTAATAATTAGATATACTAAGTTAAAACTTAATTAACTTCAGTCACACATTTATTCTTTTTTTCTTTTTTTTTAATTGGAGTAGATAGTACCTTCTATCGCCCGGTCTCACACTCCACCCCCTTCTTTTGGACAGGAGTAGAGGTGATCGCCTTGTTTCTTGTTTAGGAAGGGGTTCCCGGTTCATCTCTCTCTTTTTCGGTCTTTGTCGGTTCGGCTGGAAGCTTTTTGTAGTTGGTGAGTATGGTGGCAATGTCTCTTCATTCTGAGGGTACCGGGTTGGCAGTTTCCTGGTTGCTGCTTCCGACTGGTAGTTAGGAGCCCGAACTCTTGCGTAGCGTCTCGAGAGGCTGCTCTGATCAACAGTTGAATAATATCGGGGTTCCTGTAGTGCCATTTCGCGCATGGACGGCCGTCCCTGCATGAATTTCCGATGGGCAACCCCGAGGCCACATTATGCTGCAGGCGGCGCCATTCACCATCCTTCACCTGCTGCAATTAACGACCATCTGACACTACTCTAGACCTCTCTCTATCCACAACTGTAACCAGCATGAAATTAAACAAACAAAATAGCAAGCCTAAACCAGCTAGTCGTAAATCGACCAAACCTATCTGCGTTACCTTCACAAATATACGAGGTATTCGCAGTAACTTTAATAGTGTAGAGTCTTTCCTTCTAACTAACTCACCCGATATTTTAGCTATATGTGAGACTAACCTTGACCCTTCTATCCCCTCTTCAGAGCTGTTCGTTCCTGGTTACCTTCGTCTCTTCAGGAAGGACTCCAATGTCCATATCCATGGGCTTGGTGTATATGTCAGCGAACAACTCCCCCTAGCCAGGGTCACATCTCTTGAATCCCTTGATCATTCCTTCATGTGCTTCTGTCTCTCACTTCTAAGCTCGGTTAGCTATCTCTTCTTCCTCTACCGATCCCCCTCCTCCTCTGACTGTACTTTACTTGATTGCATCTCTACTAACATCGACAGGGCCATTTCTTCTCACCCATCTGCCCATATATTTGTGTTTGGTGATTTTAACGCTCACCACACCAAGTGGCTTGAAAACTCAGCCACCGACCTTGCTGGGATCCGCACCATGCACTTTTCAATAGCCCAAGCTCTAACGCAAGTGGTGGACTTCCCCACGCGTTTCTCTAAAAACCCTAACGGAAGGGACTCTTTACTCGACCTTTGTTTTACCTCCATCCCAGACTCCTGCACTACCAGGCAACTCTGCCCCGTCGGAAACTCTGACCACGCCGTAGTCTCCGTAAACATATCAATCCACACTAACTCTACCCAAGAAAACCAGACCAGCAGAATGTCATACTGCTACCAAAGAGCCGACTGGGACTCGTTCAGGGACTTCCTCTGCGACGTCCCCTGGAACAACGTCTTTGATCTTCCTGTCGAAGACTGTGCCTCCGAAGTCTCCTCTTGGGTTAAGACTGGCATCGATGCTTTTATCCCTGCCAGAAAATTCCAACTAAAACCAAATTCGTCCCCCTGGTTCTCACCCGCTTGCTCGGCCGCTATTGCCCACCGGAACCATTTCTTCCGGCTCTATCGAAGCTGCTCGTCGAACCAAAACAGGCGCCTTTTCACCTCAGCACGGAACAAGTGTAAAAAAGTACTGAACGAAGCCAAGAGGGCATTTGCTACCAGAATTAGGCAACGCATAGCATCCTCTAAGTTTGGCTCCAAAGATTACTGGCGACTCTGCAAAAGCGTGCTCCACAAGAGAAAGACTTCAATACCCCCACTAATCAATGAATTTGAAGTTCTCACCTCCCCAGCCGACAAGGCTGAATGCTTTGCCCGTAGATTCTCAACCAATTCGACACTGGACTCGTTAGGAATACCTACACCAGACTTCCCACCCAGAACTAAGGCTCAACTAAATACTGTCCACATTACACCCTCGCTGGTCGCCAAGATAATTGCGCAACTTGACCCACACAAAGCGAGCGGCGGTGACGGAATCCCAGTCATAGTACTGAAGAAATGTGCTCCAGAACTCTCCTCTGTCCTCTCTAAACTCTATAACCTCTGCCTATCTGCTTCCTGCTTTCCTGCCTGTTGGAAGTCCTCCTGCGTAGTACCTATATTTAAGAATTCTGGCGAACCCTCAGACCCCGCCAATTACCGTCCTATTAGTCTCCTTCCAATCTTTGGCAAAGTTTTCGAAGCCATTATCAACGCCGAGGTGACTCAGCATCTTATGGCCAACGGGCTTCTCTCTGACAAACAGTATGGGTTTCGCTTCACCAGGTCTACTGCTGATATGCTAACGACCATTACCGAATACATATACCGGGCACTTGACAAGAATGATGAAGCCCGAACCGTTGCCTTGGATATCTCCAAAGCATTCGACAGGGTCTGGCATGCTGGCCTCTTGTGCAAACTGCGGAGCTATGGGATAACTGGACATCTGTTTGACCTCATCCATTCTTTCCTCTCTAACCGCACATTGAAGGTGGTATTAAATGGGCATGCCTCCCAAAACTACCAGACGAACGCGGGCGTCCCTCAAGGTTCTATCCTAGGCCCCACGCTCTTTCTGATCTACATTAATGATCTCCCCGACACCATTAGATCCCAAGTTGGCATGTATGCCGACGACACAACAATCTACTCCCGCATCGATCAGAAACCAGGTCTGGACGACAAAGTGAACCTCGCTGCCGTACTTGAAAGGGACCTCCAATCCGTAGTGACCTGGGGTAGGAAATGGTTGGTAAATTTCAATGCCTCCAAAACAAAGCTGTTATCAACTAATCACCATAGACAATCGCATCTACCTCCCATTAGCATGGGACATGCTAGTCTCCCAGAGAGTAAAATACTACGCCTCCTTGGCCTTATACTCTCGGCGGACCTCAAATGGAATGACTATATTGAATCCATTGCCAAATCTGCTGCTATGAAAGTGGGCTCCCTGTGCAGGGCCCGGAAATTTTTCCCACCTGAATCTATTCTGCACATATACAAATCTACCATCCGCCCGTGTATTGAATATTGCTGCCATATCTGGTCGGGTGCCCCTGCTGCTCTCCTTGGGCTTCTTGACAAAATACAAAGGAGGATCTGTAACGTGGTTGATACTGACTTGTCAGACCGGCTGCAGCCGCTCTCACACCGGCGTGATGTGGCTTCCCTGTGCCTCTTCTACAAGTACTTTCATGGCTTCTGCTCCGATGAGCTTAGATCACTGGTGCCGCCTAAGCACGAATTTACACGAGATACTAGATTAGCAACTAGGTCCCACCCTTTTACAGTTAAACAAATAAGATGTAACCGTAAATTCTACTCCAACAGCTTCTTTTCTCGCGCTTCCCGCCTGTGGAACTCCCTTCCACAAGTCTGCTTTCCCGACAGTTACAATCTCCAGGTGTTTAAATGTAGGGTCAATAGACACCTCCTATCACACTAACTCCCAACTATTCTCACAACACTCTCATCTACCCAACCCTCATTCTCGGTATCCTTACCCGCCTATCACCCACCCTCTGTCATTTCCTATATTTAATCAGCCTTTCTCCTCTCTACGTAGCCCCTTGCACAGTAGTGGCAGTGACATGCCTTGCTCGGGGTGAAACGCTTATAAAAAAAAAAAAAAAAAAAGATAATACTAATTTGAAAGAAAAATAAGTAGGTGATTTACAATCTCCAAAGACTTCTACTTTTAACAAAAAAAAAAATTGTTAGAGAAAACAAAGGTTATGTGCGAAACTTCATGAAATTAAATAAGTGGTGGGTTAACACATTTAAAAAAAATTTTTACCAATATTTTCTACAAAAAAAGCATTTCAAAAATAATTTCATTCATTTGTGAATAAATCCTGACATCCTGATTGAGTATTCTGGAAGAATGGAAAGACTTTGAAAAACCAGTAACTACTCTAGCATCTACGCATCGTTCATTCAGTTATGAATTAGAAGACTCAGCTACTGATGTATGTCTACATGGTATATCACACACTAAAAGCCTGTCCTCTTCTACCGAGCTCCATAACTCAGAGATAGAATCGCCGACTGATGTCAATTCGGTTTGGTTCCAATCCTGGATAAAAGCAATCGGATGTCTAATCGTACAGATTTGTCTGCGGATGACTATATATATATATATATATATATATATATATATAGTGTATCGAGGCAGCAAATAAGTTTCTAAACATATGCTGTTAAATATAAGAGACAATGAATGTCTATTATGTTTAATCATGACCCGTTCTAAACGTCGTATGAAGATGGCTCATGTGAGCCGAAAGCTTAGAAACAAATTAATAAAAAATTATCCAAATTTTGGAGAATTTTTGTCTTTATTTTCAACTGAAATTAAAGCCAAAATACGACGTTTAGAACGGCTCATGATTAAACATAATAGACATTCATTGTCTCTTATATTTAATAGCATATGTTTAGAATATATATATATATATATATATATATATATATATATATACGTACCTACCTACATATCACATATCACACACTAAAAGCATGTCCTCTTCTACCGAGCTCCATAACTCAGAGATAGAATCGCCGACTGATGTCAATTCGATTTGGTTCCAATCCTGGATAAAAGCAATCGGATGTCTAATCGTACAGATCTGTCTGCGGATGACTATATATATATATATATATATATATATATATATATATATAGTGTATCGAGGCAGCAAATAAGTTTCTAAACATATACTGTTAAATATAAGAGACAATGAATGTCTATTATGTTTAATCATGACCCGTTCTAAACGTCGTATGAAGATGGCTCATGTGAGCCGAAAGCTTAGAAACAAATTAATAAAAAATTCTCCAAATTTTGGAGAATTTTTGTCTTTATTTTCAACTAAAATTAAAGCCAAAATACGACGTTTAGAACGGCTCATGATTAAACATAATAGACATTCATTGTCTCTTATATTTAACAGTCTATGTTTAGAAAATATATATATATATATATATGTGTGTGTGTGTGTGTGTGTGTGTGTATATATATATATATATATATATATATATATATATATAAAGAGAGAGAGAGATAAATGTCCGTCTGAGGACGAAACGCGTTAGCTAACATAAATTTTCTTTTTGTCTTTATTATTTTATATCAACACGGAGTGCTAAAAAAAACAACCCGGCAAAATTGCTTACCATAAATTTGAAATGAGATTTGGTTCTCCGACTCTTGTTATCACCTTGTAATCTTCGTCATTTGAAATTCTCCTCGATGAATGCAAATCAGATCTTTGAGCACGCTTTCACGCCTGATGCCTTTAGTTTGATATGACCACTTTTAAAATAGTCAATAATCGGGATATAAATCTCATCGTTGATCTTCTCGAATGACCAGCAGCAATTGACAATTTTTCTTGGATATCTTTATTTTACAAAAAAAAGATTGAAGTTCGTTCTATTTAAGCATTCATCAGAAAATGCAAATGGAGCATTTAATACGAGCGAACAAATATTGACTCAAAACCCACTGACTGTTATTCACTATTAATTATTCGGTATCTGATGATTCCCTATGAAGAAAACAGTTCATTTGTAAACGAAAACAATTGTGTTTTATTGTGTGCTTAGGCGTAAATAAAACGAATGCGTTAAATAAACCGCTTTTCGTGCATAACACTGACAAAAAACGTGTCCATATGTTTTTCTAAATCTAAATGGAAGGATCTGTATATTTTACGTGTGTCAGTAGCGAGTATATTAAGCATATTATACACCCTTGTGCAAATTAATTGAAACAACTGCATTAATTTCCTTTCGTTCACCATACGGTTAGTTTTAAACCCACTGGAGTGAGACATTATAATCGATTTCTAATTTTTTTTTTTTAAATTAGGTCACTGAAATGGAGTGCTGTAATATGAATCTCTTTTCGAGATGTATCATGAAATTTGTTTGACCTTGAAAACTATTGCGACATCCTTGATTGCATCAGATTTTTATCACACCCTTCAGTTATGGGCTAAATAACAGGGTAGGACTTGGGGACCCAGCCCTTAAAAACAAACTCCAATGAATCTTGATCCTCGAAAAGAAAAAGTATTACTAGACACAAGATTTATATAAAAAACAACAATAAATTGTTGAAAAAGTTATTACCAGCAATAAATAAATAAAATTTAGTTGGCAATAAATGACCCGCCGAGGTTGATATGCCATAAAACAGACCAACCAACCAACATATTTGGTCTAGGAGTTCAATATTAGAGATTAATGATTTGTGCTGAAAATTTCATATTTATATCAAACTAGTGCCATCAAAAAAGAAGAATTTCAGCGAACGACTATTGTAATCCCTTGTCAAAAACAATGTTTGATTCCCCGTATGAGCATGTCAAGGGTGCAGCTTGATCGCACATGACACTTAAAATGAAATCGAAAACGTTTTGACGACAATACAAATTCTTTAAGAACTGAGTACTACTTGTTACTTAGTAAAGCTTATTTATTTCGACAGCGCGTAAAAGATTAAATCGCGGAAATTATTTTTAATGATTTGATAGACAAAATTGTCTCGACTGTCGATGAGTAGTCCTACAGGCATTGTCTACAATGGACGTTACTCCAAAAAAGAGTGAGAAAATTGTAACGCTGCACGAACACACTGACAAGCTTTACACAGAGATTGCAGATATTGTTGGTGTTAGACTTTCAGCTGTCAGTCGTGTCATCAAGACGAAAAAACAAACTGGATCCATCAGTCCAAAATGTAATGGAAAATGCGGTCGGAAGAAAAAAAACTCCAAGAGACGACGTATACGGGATCAAGGAAAGTATGAAAGATTCTGGAAAGACGCTATTACTTTTGTTTCGATTAATTTGCACAAAAGTGTATTTCCGGATATTTTTTGATAACGATTTTCTTCCAAAGAAAAGTTCACTATTTTTTTTATTCTGCAATGTCATATTTTTTTTATCTTTACGTCTAACAAATGCCTCAAATATCTTTAGAAAATATATATCTTTGGTACCCATTACGGAAGCATCCAAAAATGTGTACGCTTCCTTTAAATATTATATGAATACACGGAGCACGTTGCCAGTACTAACTGACGACTATATAAATTCCTTAACATATAAGTTATTACTAGCATACTAGTGTACCTGTACCATAAAAATGAAAGCAATTGTTAAAAAGTTTAAATTGTGAGATAAAATAAAAAAAGCCTTGAAACTTGAAATTCAACAAAGCGGGTATAAAGTGTTCACAACTAAAACAGGTAATAATTATCTGTTTGGTAAATTCGTTTTCTTTACATATTTTTAGACGTTCAATGGTATCTGTGATGCATTGAATGCACTTGGTATCATATAAATCACTTTTCTTTTTGCTCAATATCTTTCATGTTAAAGATTTACCTTCATTTTTCGTAAAACATCAGCATAGCCTAATGAGAAAAAAGACTCTAAACTTAATAAAAAATAAGCTTTATCTTCAAGATTTTTATGCTATTATTAAAATTGTAAGGACTACAAATAAACTCTAAGAAAAGTGAATGCATGATCATAAATGTCAAATACAGATGAGTGATATCAAAATCAAGCCAGTACAAAAATTTAAATACCTAGCAAGTGTTCTAACAGGAGATGGAAAGTGCGACACAGAGATCCGAAGGTGAATTGGTATGGCAAAGGACGCGTTCCAGAAGCTGAGTAAAGTACTAAGAAACTGGGAAATTTCACTAGAAACAAAGAAAAGTGTGCTGGATTGCTATATTATGTCATTTCTTCAATATGGCAGTGAATGCTGCACAATATCATCGGAAATGAGGACAAAACTCGAAGCGGCGGAAATGTGGTTCTACAGAAGGATGCTGAGGATATCGTGAACCGAGCATGTGAGCAACGATGAGTTGTTGGAAAGAATGGCAACGAAAACGAAATTAATACTGAGCATCAGGAAGAGACAAGTGAAGTTCCTGGGACATGCAATGAGGAGGGAGAGCTTGGAGAACCTGATACTGACAGGCCAGATAGAAGGAAAAAGAGACAGAGAACGGCAGCGGATAACATATTTGCAGGGCCTGATCAGGTGGATGACGGAACGGGGGTTTCGAGGTGTAACAAAAGAAAACATACTAAGAGCCACCAGGTATAGGGAGACGTGGAGAACCATGATCGCCTACGTCCTGAAGGGACAGGGCACATAGAAGTAGAAGAAGAATACGTTTTGACACGTTTGATGTTTCATACGTCAACAGCCGAATAGAGCTGGCTACGGAAAATGTAGCGCTTTTTTCTTAGGAACATATTAGTTATTATTTTGATAAAATCTTAGTAAAAATATTTTTTCAACCTGTAACCCTAACTTACTTCATGAAATTTCTATTAATTAGATTCTGACCTCAAACTATATTTATTGCTTGAACGCATCTAATTTTTTTTTCAAACAATTACTACTTTCCCGAAAATCTGCTCTTAACAGTAAAATAAAATCCGCCATAAAATATGACAGTTTTTAATTAGATAAGCTTTTAATTCTTCTTCTGTGGTTGATTAAAGGAGCAAGTCTACTATACCAAATTAACACTTTGAAAGAACGAAGGGTGAATAAAAGAAACTGTGTTTTCCATACCATAAGCAAAATCTAGTGCCCATAGCAATTTTTAAATTAAACCTCATGCCAAACCATTTCCTTTCATATTTTTTTTAATCATATCACCTCAAGCAAGGCGATAACGCCACTGATGCGCAGGGAGCTACGTAAGAGTAAAAAGATTAGAAAAGAGAAAGCTGGAAACCACATCCTAACCAGAAAACAAGGGATGAGCCTCTTCACCTGTTCAATAGACGTGGATGGAGTGTGAACCGGGCGATAGTTTAGTCTATCTACTCCAATTGAAAAAAAGAAAAAAAGAAAAGAGTGAAAAGATTGGAAAAGAGAAAACCGGAAACCGCATCCTAAGCAGGAAACAAAGGATGAGCCTCTTTACCTGTTCAATAGACGTGGGTGGAGTGTGAACCGGGCGATAGTTTAGTCTATCTACTCCAATTGAAAAAATTAAAAAAAACGAAAAGAGTGAAAAGATTGGAAAAGAGAGAACCGGAACTGCATCCTAAACAGGAAACAAGGGATGAGCCTCTTCAGAAGTATCGTTGTCCCTTGTGGGCCTCCAACAGCATTTGCGGAACTCACTTGCTCAGTTTTTACGTCTTACCTAGGCGGTGCAGGTAAAGTCTAACTTTTTCATCGGAAACGTTGAACTGTCTTGCAAGTTTACCACACGTTAGTCTACTGTCCACTTCAATGGCCGCCTATGGTCGTCCACTGCGAGGCTCATCATGGAGAGACAAATCTCACGACTTGAATTTTCGAAACCAACGCCTTGCAGTACGTCTATCCACAGCACTATCCCCAATTGTTTAACATATGCGGCGACTTGATGCAGCTGGTGATAAGCCCACTTTGAAGTCGTAAAACAAACAGCCTCGGACGTGATTTCTAGACACTTCCATCCTTCTCCCAGCTGCCCACCTGGTGGCCAGGCACGGTGCGCGTGTTTTTTATAAAGTCTGATGTTCCTACTTCTGGCTGTCCAAATTTGAAAACAATTGCTACACGTATTTCGTATATATTTCAACTTCATTCAATGTCTAATAAAAAAACGGACATAATTTTTTTCGTTACCTTATATATATATATATATATATATATATATATATATATATATATATAATATTTTCCACAATGGGAAATGTTGTGGATCCGGGTGAAAAAACCACACAAAATAATGAACAAGAAAACAGATATTAGAGATAGCATAATAGGTTATATTGAACGTAAATATACAAACTGGAACGTAGGTTAGTAATCCAGGAATACGATTAGTAAGGAATATATATGTACAAGTCTTGAAGTGAAGCCATGTTTGAAATAGTATATCCGTGTAATATTATTATGGATTCTGGCTCAGTAGATCCCAGAGCTACTATGCCAACTGACGCGGTATTCTCTGTGTAACTTCGTTATCGTTCGGTAAGTTACGGATCAGTCCCGATGTTTCTAATGGATCTCTACGATTCTCTCTATGGCAGAAATTTATGTATACTCAAGTTGATTCCATTAGCATAGAAAAAAAAGGGGGTGTCCCACAATAGCCCCTCCCTAGCTTCTTGTTTAGAAAGAAGCTAGGGAGGGGGAATAGTTAATATTTTTTTCCGCTTGGGATCTATGATGAGTGATTCCGTTAATTTCTGTTTTCTGTTAGTTCTTCTAATTTCTTTATTTTACTTGAGGTCTCTGAATCTCAAAAGCTTCAAAGATTTCTTCCATCGCGTCATCATTTTCTGAGGGTGACTAGCTTGGTTCCTCAATCCTTCTTTTCTGTATTTGGTTTATGTGTCTTCTGTAGATAAACTTTTCTCCCTGTATGTGTACATAACATTTCCTAATCTGTTTATTATTGTTCCCGGTTCTCCAATACGCCATATTATTTTTGAACATTCTGAATTAAACTCGTTCACCTGGTTTGAACGATCTTTTTGTAACTATGGGTGTATTCCGGGTTTTATTTTTGCATGGTAGCAGTTTATCGAAAACAGACCGTACCTTGCGAGCAAACATCACCTCAGCTGTTGAAAGTCCAAATGGTGTGTTTCTGTTCGGGGTAATTCGGTATATTTGTAAGAACTGTTGTAACGCTCTTTCCGTTGATATATCCCCAGCTTTTTTTAATGCTCTAAGTGTCCACGAACCTTTTGGTTTGGCCGTTCGACCGTGGATGGTAAGGCACTATTTTCATGTGCTTTACTTGGTACGTCTCGCAAAATTCTTGGAAATCACTTGAGGTAAATTGCGTACCATTGTCCGTTACTAAACAATCTACCACTCAGAATCTTGCAAATAATTCGAGTAAACAGTTTATGGTATTTTCTGTTGTTGGGTTTTTTAATGCCTGAAGACTTCAGGCCATTTGCTAAAACTGTCTACAGTTATTAAATAGTATTAACTGTCAATGGGTCCTGCGTAATCCGCATGGACTCTCGACCAAGATTTGTCCACCTTTGGCCATGGTTTCAGTGACTTTGCTGCCGCCGCGCACCCTTTACATTTGTCCAGCGTCTGTGTAATATTATCATCCAGCCAGTACGCGTAACTTCGCATAAGTGCCTTCATGCGGTTTTTTCCTGGGTGTCCTAAATGACAATCCTGCAAAATTCTTCTTTGTAACGATTTTGGTATTACCACTCTTTCATTATAGAATAGGACATTATCGCAAATTGAAAAACTGTCTGCCAAGTTCCTTTCTTTATCTTTTATTTTTTTCTTTGTGTTTTTTATGAATTCGTCTGTTTCTACTTCTCTTCTTATTTCTAATAGCGTTACCGGTAAATCTCTCACTGTATTACTTAACACTTTATTGATTTCGTCCTCGGTTCAAAAAGCCGCTATTACCGAGTCTTCTAAAGGTTCGCATTTCATAGGTATCAGTCTCGATAATCCATCCGCATGCCAAATGTATTTTTCTATGGTGAGAATTCTAATTCGAAATTATAGTTTAGAAATACCGTTCTCCACCACAGGGGTCTATTTGCGGTGTAAACTGCTAACCCTTTCTTTGAACCAAATATGGTAAGGAGAGGTTTATGATCCATTTGTATCGTAAACTCTCTTCCATATATATATATATATATATATATATATATATATATATATATATATATGAAACCGAGTTATGACAAATATTATGCCTAACGCTTCTTTTTATATTTGTGAATAATTTCTTTCGGCCAGTAGAAACGATCTCAATGCGTGGTATACCGGGTTTCTTGTGCCGTCCTGCATTTTGTGTATAATACAAGCTCCCACCCCGTTTGAGCTTGCGTAGCTTACAATAATAATTTCTAGTTTTGGGTCGAAACGTGTCAGTGCTAGGTCCGACATAAGTTTCATTACAATTTCCTTAAAGGTTTTTTTACAATCTTCCGATCACTTCCATTGGACGTCTTTTTTTAGTAGTTCGTTGATGGGTGCCCTCAATTTGTGCATATTATCGATTTATTCTCCATAATAGTTTGCAAGACCGAGAAAAACTTGTAATTCCGCGACGTTTTTAGGCTCAGGCATATTTTTATCGCTGATGCCCTCTCTGGGTCTGGTTTTTTGCCGTTTTCGTTAATAATGTGGACTAAATATGTTATTTCCTTTAAGAAAAAAATCACATTTATTTTTCTTTTACTTTAAACCCAAAGTCCTGTCTTATTTTGAAAACCTCCTTAATATGGTTCGCGTGTTCTTCCATACTATCACTTTTGACTAGAATGTCATCTAGATAAGCAGTGGCAAAGTTTTGTTCCGTAAGTATGGTGTCCATTGTCTGTTGAAAGATCGCCAATGCAAACTTTATTCCGAATGGCAATCTGTTGTATTTATAGTCTTTTGTGCGTGCTCATACATAGAATATTTGTACTCTCTTCTGTAACTAGGATCTGTAGATACGCTTCATTTAGATCAATTTTCGAAAATAATTTCCCACCGTTAAGTTTGGTGAATATCTCCTCCTGGCTTGGCATTAGGTAATGATAATCTTTTATCGCGTTGTTTAATCCAGTGGAAAAAATCTGCACACACACGGGTTTCTCCAAATTATTTCTTCACTTATACTACTGGTGTCTTCAAGTTGCTGAATTCTGTTTTTGAAATGATCCAAGTTTGTTCTAATCTATCAATCTCTTAATCTGTTTTGTCTATTGTTGTAAAAAGTACGTTTCGCCTTTTTTAAAATACCAGTTGAGCATTCTGCTTTAACTCTATTTTTGCTGCGAATTTCTTACCTCGTCCTAACCAGCTTGAAAATACTTCTGGAAATTGTTTGTGTAATTCCTCTTTAAATTTCGTAGTTTCTGATGACTCGCACTCTATCTTTTTACAAAAAGAACTAATGGGTAAATCCCATACATCAAACTTCTGCATCCAGTATGTTCCTAACAGGTTTTATTGTCTTTTTTATAGCGTATATTTTTTTGTTTTTTCTTGAAATCTCACATTCGCGATTATTTAACTTTCGAAACTGATCCGTTTTCTTGTGACAGACTTCGCGATCTTTTGTGTGTGTATCACAGTCGGCCTATTCAGTTTCCTCCATGTTTGTAGGTTAATTATCGTTAAGTCCGAACCTGAATCTAATTGTAGTTTGATCTTTTTATCTAAGATTTCAAGTTCTACACATTTCCTCGTGTTTTGTTTGTTTTCATAGTCCACCCTAGTAGATCATACCCTACTAGACTGTTTTTGCTTCTGCATACAGCTGCTTTATGTCCCATCTTTTCACATGCTAGACAGTTTTTGTATTTGAACCGACAATCTCTAAACCAGTGCAATCTACCACAACTGTAACATGCAGATGGGAGGGCTTGTTTTTTATTTGATTTCTGTCGCTAGTTGCTTTATATATTGTAATTTTGTCATTAAATTCTTGTTTATATCTTGTAATTTTGTCATTAAATATTTTTTTTACTTTTGGGAAGGGGAAAAACGTAAATTTTTGTTTAACTTACGAATATGCACGACTCCAGATTCTTCAATGTCTTTACTGTCTTTTTTAATATTCATGATAGTTTTTGCAGCGTTAGACCTAGTTCATTTTTGAGTTTGGTAAGCATTCTTTTTTGCCTTTTGCTGTCCTTAGCATCGATTAATCCTTTACCTGGGGTTAGCTTTGCCAATTTAAAGTCGTCGCAATGTTTGTTGACGATTTCTGCGAATAGTCCTCGTTTTCGCCTTTCACGAAATTGAGGTATCTCTACCTTTTGTGAAACTGAAATCTTAGGACTTAGTCACTCCGTGAGGCATGTCACTGCCTAATCGAACGTTAAGTCCTTTGTCTTCTTTGGCAGGATGTAGTCTACAAATTTTGTATATTCCTCCGCAACTAATTTCCTGAGCAATAGCCTTAAATTTTTTTCTGTTCAATTTTGACAATCAATATTAAAAATCTCTTCATAGCGTCCGTAATAGTCTCCAAAAGTTTTTTCATCATCAATAGAATATTTAAAGGTCTCTATCGCATTCCACACGACGTCTTGCCAAAACGTCGCCTCTGTTCTGTGTTCCTTTCTTGTGTGTTGATTGTCAATTTTAGTAATAGTTCTTGAAGTTGTAATTGTCTTTCTTCGTTCAATCTTTGGATTTCCATTTTTTTTTTCTTCATTTGCCTTTTGAATTTCCATTTGTCTTTTCACTAATTTAATTTGTGTTTACATTTGTTTTTCTTCAAATTTTAATTGTTTTTCCTCACTTCTTTTTATGATTTCTAGTATTCCATTTTGAAAGTCATCCATGGTTTGTTGCTTTGGTTCTGTGAAGGGTTTCACTTTTTTAGTATTGCTTTTTTGCATTACATCTTGTAAAAAAAATAAATACCTTTTTACAATTTTTTTCTTTCTATCTCTTTCCGTTTCAAAGTTATTATATAAGCAGTTTTTTCTGCAATAGTGTCGCCAAATTGTTTATGGTCGACTTAGTTTTTACGTCGTTCTGTATGAGTTCTTTCGAGTTTTTCGTGACTCTTGAATTTTCGTCGGCAATAAAATCTTAGAATACACTCCCCAACCAAGCAGCCAAATACAAAACGATGATAGAAAACGAAACATTATCTGGTTCAACCCACCATTTAACTTCGAATTAAAAACAAAAATAATATTTTTCGAACTGATCGATAAACATTTTCCAAAAAGCTCAGAACAAAATAAAATTTTCAATAGGAATACAATCAAACTGAGTCATATCTGTACAAGTAATTTAGAAAATTTCATGAAGAAATAAAACGTCAGAAATTTAAATAGTATTGTACAAAACAAGAACATTAATAACGAATGTAACTTCAGGGCCAAAAATAAATACCTACTTCAAGAACGTTGTAATACAAAAGAAGTCATTTACAAAGTAAAAGTACATGACTTTAATGATCAAAACAAAACATATTTGGGATCAACCAAAGATATTTTAAGACCAGATGGTTCAATCACAGGTCTACATTTAAAATAGCAAACATAAAAAAATTGTACAAAATTGGCTAGCCACGTATGGAAATTGAAATTAAATGATGGAAAAGACTCAGACACAGCGCGGAGTATAGTGAAAATAGCCAAGCCTTACAACGGTGGCAAAACATGTAGACTGTGCCAGGAAGAAAAGTTAGCTATTATATTATTCCCAAACAAAAATGAATTACTGAATGAAATAACTGAAATGATAACTAAGTGTAACAATGTCATAAAATACCTATTAGGTTCATCCAAACATGGATGAACACGTTATAATTTCTTCTAATTTTAAAACTTGCGCGTTCAAAAATTACCCGTTGCGTCAGCGTTTAAAAAAATCCCAGTTACGTGAGCGTTCATTAAAATAACAAAAAAAAAAAAAAACAAAGACGGTAAAATCAGTTATTGAAAATCGCAAAGACACCACATGGTAGAAACCTTGGTCGCATAATAACTCGTTTACAAAAGAATATATATATATTCTACCATTGGTGTCTTTGCGATTTTCAATAACTGATTTTACCGTTTTTTGTTTTTTATTTTTTTGTTGTTATTTAAAGAACGCTCACATAACTATATATATATATATATATATATATATATATATATATTGGTTAATAGATATTGACATCTTCGAACACAATTTTTAATTACTTATTTTTTTGTGTGAATACGTCTCTTTCAATCATGCTTGTTCGTCTTCTCTACGTCTTTCATTCTCCTACCCAATTTCATTGCTTTTCTTTTTCTATTTTTCTCTTCTCTTTCCTTCATCCCTTATTTCTTTCGTTCCGTTTCTCTTTTACTTTCTCTATCTCTTTCCCTTTCATTTTTTATTTCTCTTTCTCTCTTTTCTTCATTCCCTTTTTGCTATCCGACATTTATCTTTCAATCAAACTATCTTGTTTACAAGTGGCTTGGCTTCTCAAAAGTCCTCAGCCCGACAAAGAAGCCCTTCCCAAAAATCTGATATTATATCATTTGATCAGATTTTAGGAAGTGGATCTAACCGAGAACCCTTCACCATCTCGTTCTCTTTCTCTAATTGTTTCTATCTCTTTCGCCCTCTTCACTAAATGCCCTTCTTTCTATTCTGCATTATTTTCTTTCCTCTCTTTCTCTCTTTATCTATGGCACTGTATCTTACTTTATTTTTTCGTTATCACTTTCTTGCTTTCTCTCTCTCTCTCTCTCTCTCTCTCTCTCTCTCTCTATCTATCTATCTATCTATCTATCTATCTATCTCTTTCTTCTTCTTTTGTTTCTTTACTCTATTTTCCTTACACTTTTCACATCCACACACCACTCATTTATTAACACATTCAGAAAAGAACACACCTACTCATAGTCTCCAATTCATCTTCCACCTACAAAACATAGCTCTGCCGCCCGAATCAGTCTCTCTTTAACTTCCTTACCTTTTGCCGCGTCTCCAGATGTGAATAATAATTACGGCCACCATAAAGGCGGCAAGAGATACTCATATCCCGCATGCCTCAATCCTGTGCACACATCCAACCAGCCGCCATTTCTCTGTGTGTTATCATCTAATTTCCTTCGCAGACGATGACCAAAAGGCTCCCCGTCGGAATGATCACGTATAACGGATGCAATCAACAGAATTCCGCGACAATATGGCTGACAAAATGTACGAGTAGTACTTGATGATATGATGTAAACATCGTTAATTGTACTTCCACTTTTGTGAGAGTCTGTCGTCTCCAGATTCTCTCATCATGTGCGACAACGAACCAGTGTGTGAATGAAGAAGCTAGCGAGTGTTAGAATGAACGAATAAGCCAATGACTACGGTAGTTAGCGAACAAACGAGGAAGACAGAAGCAATGAACTGTGAATAAGTGGCTGTGCTTAGTAATAGTAAGGCTACTTTTGAACAACACACTTGTTAATTAAGCATTCCAATTTTAACAACTACAGAACTTAAATATACGATGAAAAAGAAGATAATCGATTCGTTTCGTTTGAGAAATATAAAAGGAAAATCGTGCAAATTGACGAAAAGAAAAGTTCTGCGCACAATTTTTAAGCTGAAATAATTTACACTATTTACATTATTTGGATTAGTGGATATAGACGTTGGTTATTTCCAGTGACTTGACCCAAAATGTTGTGAGTTCAATACCAGGCTACAGCAGTGGTGAACAAATAACTTAGAGAGTTAAGCTAGAGATAACTCATAGCTAATAGAAGTGGCTTCGCACAAAGATGACAATGATATACTCCAGTGAGCGTAATACAAGGTTCGGTTCGAAATTTCTAGCACCTGAAGAAGGCGGTAGCGTATAGCGTCCGAAACGTCGTAAACATGTCAGTAAAGATACATTTGTAGGAGAAAAAGCTGCAGAGTTGAGAAGATAAATCTCGCCACAAGACTGGGTAAATGAATTTAAAATCGATCCTATTTTGTAACTCATGGTTATAATTTATTCCAATGTTTATTGAATTCTTTCAATGGACTTTCCCTTGAAGGCTGTAAATGACAGATATTTTTGTGTCTTAAAAATGAACTGTTCTGGGAGAACGTATATTAAAATAAAAGAAATATAATATTTCTATATATTGTATCTTCCACAAATACTTTCACGGCTTCTGCTCCGATGAACTTAGCTCACTGGTGCTCCCTATATATGAATTTACTCGAGCCACAAAATTAGCAACTAGGACCCACACTTTTACTGTGAAACCAATAAAATGTAAACACAAATTCTACTTCATCAGCTTCTTTTCTCGCATTTCCAACCTGTGGAATTCCCTTCCATTTACTTGCTTCCCCGACAGCTACAATCTCCAAGAATTTAAATGTAAGGTCAATAGTCATCTCCTATCTCACTAACCTGCATCCTCTCTCTCTCATGCTCCTTTCTCCGTCCACTCCACTCTCATCAATATTTTCATCTTTCTCTTACCCACTTCCTGACACCCTCTATAACCTGTCACCATTTCTCATAACTTTCCTCCGATGTAATCCCCTGCAAAACAGTAGCAGTAAAATGCCTTGCTTGAGGTGATGTGATTATAAATTTTTTTTTTACTGATAAACACTCTACATTTAACGATACAATCGATACAATTTTAGTTTTTGCAACCAATTTACTTTTTCGGAATATAGTGTTAACTGCATGTTAGCAGACAATAAGTATATTCAGCTATAATATCTTTGCACTCTTTTTACTGAATTCACTGTATTACGATGATAAGAATCTTATCTTAGATACTTCCAGTATCGCACTGATTATGGGTACGACCGACACCATAATTTTATACGATTTCGAAGCCAGTTTATTCAGTGGCTTCGTACAAATTTTCTAATGCTACAACTCTTCAGACGATAAAGGCTCTCCAGAGCTTCCTTTTAAATATCTATTAAATGCTTCTTTGGAAGATACAGGAGTTATTTTAAGTTGTCATCTAATTCTTTTGAAACCTAAATTGATGTTGTTCTGTTTAACTGGTTGCCAACCAAGGTCGAGAGCCAAGTTAATCTCGTGAATATCTTGGGGAAGAAAAATGAATTCATATTTTCTCAATGACATTTCTTATTGTGAAATGAAAGCATCTCATCAGGCTAGATTTTGTACTCGCTAATTCAATTTTCAACGGTGATAATCGCTACGCTGCCTACACATTAACTACTTGTCTGTAACAACATCTGGATCCAGACTTTTGGTCTTGATATCATGATCTGCATGTTTTTAGATAATTTGTTTTTTGTTTTGTTAACAGCATATCAACTCATTATAGGTAATTTAATACCGAAGTTTTGTCTACGTCTATATCGTGTTGAATACACCGCTTCTCGTCCGATCACCGAAGTTAAGCAGCATCGAGCCTGGTCAGTACTTAGATGGGAATACCAGGTGCTGTAAACGTAAGGACAAAGGATGGTCCACCAGTCCTCTATGTTTGGGGGTTGGGCGCAAGGGCTAACAACCCTGCTTCATAAAAAACAGTTTGTTACGAAACAGTAAGGAAAAGTTACTGCCCTTCTTCTTCTTCTTCTTCTTTTCTATGTGCCCTGTCCCTTCAGGACGTAGGCGATCATGGTTCTCCATGTTTCCCTATCCCTTGTGGCTCTTAGTATGTTTGCTCCTGTTGCTCCTGGCAACCCCTGTTCCGTCATCCACCTGATCAGACCCTGCAAATATGTTATCCGCTGCCTTCCTCTGTCTGTCCTTCCTTCTATCTGATCAGTCAGTATCAGGTTCTCCAGACTCTTCTTTGGGTGTTTAAAGGGGGTGAGAATGCCGAAATTCAGTTTTCTTGAGAGCTTTGAAGTAATAAAAGTATTATATGTTTTTCTTCTTTCATATAGTAGATAATACTCAGCTGTTCTCCACATGTTTGTGTGGACAAAATTAATAAAGGCGGTGATATTTGTGTTTTATTTTGTAGTTTTATTGAATTTATATGTTCGAATACAGTTTGCTCTCTTTTAAAAATTGTAGGATGTTATATGGATTAATGTTATGAATGTTATTTCATATTTAATCTTTAATTTTGTTAAGTGACATCTCAACCTCTAAGGGTTCTTCAGTGCCGAAATCTAAATAATTTGAACACTTTTTATGATTTCAATCAACTAAATATTTTTGAACGCAATTGTACGCTTTCAACCACAGATAATACTGTATTTTTGGTACTATAACTATGTATTTTTAGTAATTTTATTTATAAAAAAATGTAATTTTATACTTTCACAGTGTTTTGTTTTTGTTTGTTGTTTAACGTTTTGCCTATAGCTGGGACCCTAACAAATACTACCACCCCGGTCAGATTAAAACTTGGAACAACGGTAATTAAAAACTGGTTCTCCGCCCCTCAAAACCTTTATTGTTTCCATTTGTTTTAGAAGATTTGAATTCATATTTTAAAGGACAAATGTTACCGTATATACACGTGTATATAAGCCGATCTGAATATTTGCCAGCTTCACTATATTCTATCTTAGAAATGGGTAAAAATCCAAACGAGGTGTAAAATACGAGGGAGTTTAGTTGAAAAGACGCGGTTTTCTAAATTCTCACAACTGGAAAATATTTTCATGAAATTCTAATATTTTGTATCTCAAATAAAAAATCTCAACTTATTTACAAATGGAACTTCGTGCACGCGCGCGCGCGTGTGTGTGTGTGTGTGTGTGTGTGTGCGTCCGTTACCTATAGACTCCAAAACGGCTAAACCGATTTTCTTGAAAATGTACACAGTTGTACTATAAGCGTCTGCGAGTGTTCTTAACTAGGTTTTGTGTCGAGGTACCACCGATAAATATCGAAAATCGATAACCGAAAAAATCGGGTTATAGAAGGAGTGGTCCGATTTTGATCAAAGTTGATACACTCATAGACAAAGACATAAGAAACGATATTCAGAAGTTTCAAGGTTGCAGTTCTTAAAATAATGCAAAAAATTTGATATCGATACCAGAAAATCAAAATTTGATTTCCATCCATTCATTTTTCTTTCAGTCTACGGTTTCGCTTTAACTGGAAAAAACTATTGCTTTTTAGTCTTTCGTGCCAACGTCCAAAAAGCCTGCGCTCCAGGACCATTCATTAGTTTTAAAGCTTTCATCACACGCGAGCAACGCCGGGCTATACTGCTAGTATATATACATAAAAGAGACAAGAGAAAAACTGTACTTTGCCGATACGTTTTGTCGTCTATGAAGATGTAACACGTCGAATAAATACAGTTTTTCTTCTTGTCTCTTTTTTTTAAATTTTATCTCTTCTACAAACGCACTCCATCTGAGGATAGATAGATAGATAGATAGATAGATAGATAGATAGATAGATAGATAGATAGATAGATAGATAGATAGATATGATTGCTTCGATTCAAAACAGATCACTCGGAGTTACATATTGATTATCGTGCTGATCTCGGACAAAGGAATTCATTATCTTTGCTCTGTAGTCTATAAACGCAACCATGTGACAAATATGGCCGAATTCGATAGATCTACGAAGTTCTGTCTCATTTCCGTCATCCGTTCTCATATTTAATTTATTTTTAACGCTCAAATAGTTTAACAGACGCATACGATTCTCTGCACCATCGGTTTTTTGATGTGCAAGCTCCTAGTATATGAAGATTGCCATTTACAATCGTGTTAAACATGACGGTTTTAGAATCTTAGAAGAAGGGCAACAACCTTAACTAAGGAGGGACAAACGAAAAAATGTACAAAAGAAATGATCTGCCTTTAGATATTTTTTTGTTTCGTTTTGTTAACGGCATATCAACTCTTTATGGGTAATTTATTGTCGAGTTTTTTGTCTACGACTATACCATGTTGAATACACCGCTTCTCGTCCGATCACTGAATTTAAGCAACGTCGAGCCTGGCCAGTATTTAGATGGGTGACCGTTTGGGAATATCAGGTACTGTAAACGTAAGGACCCAGAATGGTCAAGAATTGCCATTTATAATCGTGTTAAACGTGACGGTTTTAGAATCTTAGAAATATGACAAGCTAAACTAAGGAAGGACAAACGAAGAAATGTACAGAAGAAAAAATATGGATTGATTTGTCGAGCTTTCAACAAATTAAATTTTTCAATTTTGGAATTTTGTTATACTTGAGATATTAGGTCGCTTTATACTCAAATATAGGGGAAAACGTTGTTAGGATTTAGACTTGAGTCTGTAGGCAAAAATTTGTTCAGCTATATACTTGAAACTATAAGAAAATACTTGTCGCGTTTCTACTTGAGACCATAAAACGTTTCTTAAGATTATCCCGAAGACTATAGGTAAACATTAATCGGTTTCATACTCGAGACTACAGGTAAACGCTATTCGAGTTTATACCGAAGACTATGGGTGATGATTGACCGAGCTTATATTTGAGTCTGCAAGCATCTATCTTTACCTGCGTGTAGTGGATACATCAAGTGCATCCTATGCCCACTAACATGTCAAATGATAAAAAGAAACCTTGTTGAAAATAGAATGCAAGAAAGAAATAAGAAAAATGAAAGACCGTGTAAAAGAAAAAAACTAATTTTGGCGCCTTGCCGATAAGTTCAAGGCGCACGAAATTGCTACATCAATTAGATCCACACTGAGTACCTTATGCGTATAGCCTTGTACCAGTCTATAAAGAACATAACAAATACCTAAATGAAAGCTTACATGGCAATCTCAAGCAAAATCAAAAAGAATATATTCAGTAGCAAAGGATTAAACATGGGGGAGAATCTCGCATTCAGCGAAGACGTAATTCCACTGGCAATGCTTAATTTTCTTACGAATAAAAGTGTTCCTTTAAAATTGAATTCAAATAGCCAAGAACAACTCAAAGCTCTGAAATTAAATTTAAAAAAAACGGTAATAACACGAAACTGATAAAGCCAAACATTATTGGTTTTTTATTCAGGAAATGAAATTGCTTCGACCAGTTATCAGAATTGAAGTTCAAAGGTTAAACAATTGAATTAAAATTATCTATGATATCTCAAAGTTAAAGCTATTTTCGATAACGTTCTTGAAACAGGAATTTGATGGTTCGTAAAAATATTTCATTTTCAAATATAATCCCTCACTTTTTGGCGGCTTACGACCATATCACATTGAAACACCGGTTCTGGTACAATAATGAAGTTATGCAACGTCATATTTGGTTAGTAACTACATGGGGATCCAGAATTCTAAGTGATGTAAGCTTGGATATGTCGGTGGTGTAATTGATATAAACTTGAAATTGTCAATCGGAGAGCGGAGTTCGAATTCCAGTTAGTTATCTTTCCTTATGCACAAATATCTTTGGAAAAGTTATGAATTCACCTCTTCTCTCCCATCTCTCAGTTAATTAACAGGTCTTGCGCGTTGTGGTGCAGTGGATATCGACTCGGAACGACAAATCAGGATGCCGAGTTCGAATTCCAGTTGAATTCCTGGCATTCACTTACGCACAAATCCCCTTGGGAAAGGTAATATTCCGTCACTTCCTTCCAGTTATGGGTTAAATAATAAGACAGATTGGGTTCTATAACCTTGTCTGGTAACCTGTCGACCGAAGACAGCAATCGCAACCTACTGCGGGATAATCTTCTGCCCGGTCAGTGATATCTCTTCCGAGACATGATCATCCAAAGCGTGTATCACGTATGGCACTTAACTGACTGATCAGTAAATCCTTATCACAAGAATTTTTTAATATCTAAAAAATATTTTCTGGCTTTAAATTACCTGCACAAAGATGATAAGCAGTAAAAAAAAAATACTTGTTTGCAAAAAATGTTGCGATATGCGTATTCAGATTATCATGGAATTTGAATTGCTTTTTGTTTTACTAAAGGGGACTATATTGGTGGAACATTATTAATCCGGAAAGCTTTAGAACCAGACATGACAGTAACACATGATAAAAACCCGACAAGCTGAGTGGAAAATTAAAAAGTCTCAAAAAATTGTTATCGTGAGGGACTTATTGTTAGAATGAGTTATAATCAATGCAAGCACGATTTTATAAGTAAATAAAAACAGAAAATGTTTAAGGATAGTGTAATTAAAGTGACAAAATGTTCTTCAAAATTTCAATTGAAAATTACTTTAAAATAATTGTTGTCCCAACTTCATATCCTTAGTAGATCTAAACAAGTTTTTCCTTTAATTTTCTTTCCCAGTCTCTCTCCAGGAACACATATGCACAAGCTTCTTCAGTATGTTATCTGACGGTCACATTTTCTGTGCCTTCTTTTCTCACTGTATTCCAAATATTTTATTTACTCTTTCATCTGTGAGGAAACTGTACGGCATTCCTTGCCATATAAAATATTGATATTGAACACAAATATTGATATTGAACACAAATA
The DNA here is from genome assembly GCA_037127315.1 of Ascarosepion bandense. Taxonomy (NCBI): domain Eukaryota; kingdom Metazoa; phylum Mollusca; class Cephalopoda; order Sepiida; family Sepiidae; genus Ascarosepion; species Ascarosepion bandense. Next base: position 249,813 of record JBBBDQ010029427.1, read on the forward strand.
TTGATATTGAACACAAGTCCAGGATTCTTTTATTTGTTTCTTATGAAAATTTATTATTTCTGTCTTGCCTTTGGAATGCGTCCTTCGTTCTTCAAATGCGTCTACAAATGTCAGAGTTCTTTTTCCCTCCTCGTCAGCCACAATTCGTTCTAGATAGCTAATTTCTTCAATTTGCTTAATTCAAAATCACTGTTCAATTGAGTTTTGGTAGATTATTGAAATCGAGCTATTTTTTACCAAAAAAGATTTTTCATGCAAATTATCCTGGTTGTTTTTTTTGTTTTTTTTGTTATTGCTTTAACCCTAAGCAAGGGGATAATTCGACGAAGACACAAGGGAGTTACTGGGAGTAAACGAGAACGAAAAGAATGGGAAGAAAGAAAATAAAACGTTCCATGAAATTAAAAGAGTTGGCCTGACGTTGCCTTTAAATCTTTTTGGTGGCAGGTAAGCAGGAAATCGGAAGACAGTTCCACAGGGGAAAAAAGCGAGAAAAGAAACTATTATAATACGAGTGGGACCGTGCCGTCAAAAATTACGTCAAAATATTTATATGATAGTCCGTCTAAAATGACGGCAGCACAAATATTGATGTACCTGCTAATGAGAACCTTACATTAAAACATAAGAGAGAAAAACAAAACAAAAAAATTCATACCCACGAGCGTGACAAGAGAGAAATATATTATATATACATAAGTGCACAACGGTCTTTATTATAACAGAAATGATATATTGTAATTTTATTATTATAATGGTTTATAAAAGCATAATATCACTACATGATATTATGCTTTTATAAACTATTGTAATAATAAAATTACAAATATTAAGTTCTACTCTGTATCGAGCACTCTTTATAAAAGTAAATGCATGAACAGTGGGTTTTTAAACTACGTGTTCTTACACTTTCTTGTAATATATATATATATATATATATATATATATACGCAGACAAATCTGTTTCGCTGTATCTCAGCTAATCATTACGGTTAGATATCCGATTGCTGTTAGCCAGAATTGAAACCCGACCAAATTTAATCAGTCGGCGATTCTACCTCTGTGCTTTGGACGCTCGGTAAAAGAAGGCAGATTTTTAGCGAGTCATATACCATGTAAACATATGCCAGTAACTAAGAATGTTTTAATTCATTACTGAATAAACGATGCGTAGATGCTAGAGTAGCTACTGTTATTTTTTTTCAAAGTCTACCATTCTTCCAGGTTGCTTAATATATATGTATATATATATATATATATATATATATATATATATATATTCTTCACTACTCAACAACATAATTAGGTAAAGTAGCAACTGTTTTTATTAAAGTCTACCATTCTACCAGAGTACTTAATATATATATATATATATATATATATATATATATATATATATATATATATATATATACCCTGTGATGCTCATGGAGAAAGAGACAATGGCGAGGCTGGATCGGCTCAATTCATTAGAGAAACAATAGCGTGGCACACACGGCTCAGTTCATTCTCTTAATACCAGTCATGAAAGTTCTTACCGCGTGTTTACTCTTTAACAGTGCCTCATTTTTTAAAACTTTTTGCAACAATTATGTTGTTGAGTAGTGAAGAATATGCACACACACACACACACACACACACACACACACACCACACACACACACACACACATATATATATATATATATATATATATAAGCGATCATGGTCATCCACTTATCCCTGTAACTTGTCGCTCTCAATAATTTTCCTCTTGTCATCTCTTCCAAACCTTGCTCCGATATCCATTCGCTCAGGTCTATCAAATATGTCTCGCGCTGCTTTCCCCTGTCTTTCGTTATGTTGATAAAAAGTTTGTAGTTTTATAGACGTTAGAATTTACAAACCATTATTTGCCTCAGTGAACAACTGATTGGAGGTAATTTTAGAGAACAACTGCCAGCTTTACTTTTTGGGATCTATCGGACTTCCTATTAAAACAAGAGTAAATAGCTGTGTCATCATAAATACTTAATTGGAAACTGATGACACCGTGAAGGTTAATTGATGTGTTATTTATTTATTTATTCATTTTTTGCCCGGTTCTGATGCGATAACCTTTTAAAAATATTTTGTTGTGTACACAATTTTTTTTATATCGAAATTTTAACTGATCTTACAAACTGGAATTTTAACCAATTCTCATCCTTAACAATGGCATAAAGACTTTAACGAATAAATTAATTTTTCATATAAATCTGCCTTTTGGATTTTTCATGAGCGGTTTGGCTTCCTTCACGCATATTTTTTGTTGTTGTTGTTGTTGTTGTCTATACCTAAATGAGATGAAAATTCAATTCATCATTCCGAACTAGGGAAGCTGCTAGATTTATAATTTCTGGATTAGTGTACTTCAATCTGTATCATTTCTAGTTGATACATAAACACTTTTAGGCTAGCTTTTTCTAAAGTACGGTTTGTATTTAAGAGAAGATTAATTTTATCAAAATGCTGAAAGAATGAGTCAGTCGGGATCGAATCTCTACTTATGATCTTTATAATCTGAAGAAGCGAAATCATTCTGAAAATTTCTATCGAAAACATAAAAAGAAATATTTAGTACACCTAATTCAAATTTCTATCGATTTTTATGAAAAATGATCGTTGACAAATTTAAAAGATTAAACAACAAAACGAGATTACAAATGAAAACGGGGTAAAACAAAAATGTTTTATTTATTCAATAAAATTGCCTGCTTATATTTAAGTTAGCCTATTATCTGTCCTTCCCGTTCGTTTTTATATGACAGGTAATTTGATCTGATTAATTTGTATTTTACGATTTATCAACCCTTTGCAGTTAATTAAAGTCAGAAAATATTTTTAGATAGTAAGATTTTTTGAAGATAATAATGATTTAGTAATACAAGTCTTACTAATTAACCCATAGTTGGGGAAAGAAGAGGTGGATTCATATAAAGAGCATAAGTGAATGTAAGAACTTGAATTGAAACTGGGCTCTTACATCAATAATTCCGAGCCATTATCCATTACATCACTCGCGCATTCAAGTTTACAGCAGTTGGTATTCTCAAGCGGTCACTCATCTAAGTATTGACCAGCCTCGACGTTGCTTAATTTCGGTGATTGGACGAGAACCGAAATCTTAACTGGATACGGCACTAAGCGATGACAGATGAGGATTGCTTCTAAAATATTTCACCTAGAGTGTATTTTTATAATATTTGAAACTCATCAATGATCCTATTTGATACAGGCTGCTTAAGAGGATTGATATTCTGAACAAGACTCCCATATTGATGCTTTCTTTAACTTTATGACCTAAATCTCATGATTACAAGAGTCAATCGCTATCCGCCTCCCTTATTGTTCTGGCCTTTGTTTGGGCCAGGAATAAAGACACAAAGAAGGATTTTTTTTTTAATCTTGTCACCCCAAGCAAGGCATTCCACTGCCACTATAGCGCAGGCGGTTACATAGAGCGATTGAGTATAGGAAATGTCAGAAGGAGGGTGATGGACGACTTAGAAGGGAGAGAGTGGGTGTGAGTTAGTGTGTTAGGAGGTATCTATTGACTCTACATTTAAACTCCTGGAGGTTGTAGCCGTCGGGGAAGCAAGCATGCGGGAGGGAATTCCACAGGCGGAAAGTGCGAGGAAAGAAGCTGTTGGAGTAGAAATGGCGGTTACATTTCATCGGTTTCACTGTAAAAGGGCGGGACCTAGTTGCCAATCTAGTATCACGTGCAAATTCACATCTAGGGGGCACAAGTGATTTAAGTTCGTCAGAGCAAAAGCCATGAAAGTATTTATAGAAGAGGCACAGGGAAGCCATGTCACACCGGTGAGAGAGTCAGCCAAGTCGGTATCAATCACATTACACCGGTGAGAGAGTCAGCCAAGTCGGTATCAATCACATTACAAATTCTTCGCTGTATTTTGTCAAGAACTCCGAGGAGAATAGCAGGAGCACCCGACCAGATGTGGCAGCAGTACTCAATACACGGGCAGATGGTAGATTTATAAACGGAATCTGATAGATTCAGACGGAAAGAATTTCCGGGCCCTGCACAGAGAACCGACTTTCATAGCAGCTGATGTAGCAATGGATTCGATATAGTCATTCCATTTGAGGTCCGCTATAAGTGTGAGACCAAGGAGGCCTGTTCCATACTAATGGGAGGGAGGTGCGGTTGTCTGTGGTGGTTAATTGACAGCAGCTTCGTTTTGGAAGAATTGAATTTTACGAGCCATTTCTTAACCCAATCCTTTTCAAGCACGACAGGCATGATCACCAACACCAGATTTTTGATCTAGGCGAGCGTAAACTGTGGTACATGCCTACTTGTGATCTTATGGCATCGGGGAGATCATTGATGTAGAGTAGAAAGAGCGTAGGACCTAGGATAGAGCCTTCGGGGACACCCCCGTTTGTAGGGTAGTTCTGGAAGGCATGTCCGTTTAATACCACCTCCAGTGTGCGGTTAGAGAGGAATGACTGGATTAAGTCCAACAAAAGTCCAGTTATGCCATAGCTTCGCAGTTTCCGTAGAAGGCCGGCGAGCCATACTCTGTCGAATGCTTTAGAGATATCCAAGGCGACGGTTCGGACTTCACCATTCTTGTCGAGGGCCTAGATATACTGTTGGTCTTGGTTTCTTGGGTAGGAATGGAGTGGAACGAGATGTTGACAGAAACTACGACGTGGTCAGAATTTTCGAGAGGGCAGAGCTGTCTGGTGGAGCAAGAATTTGGGGTGGAAGTGAAGCAGAGGTCTAGTAGCGAGTCCCTTCCGTTAGGGCTATTGGAGAAACGCGTGGGAAAGCCCACCACTTGCGTAAGGGATTGGGAGATTGAAAAATTAAAAGTGTGGACACCAGCAGGGTCGGTTACAGAGTTTTCCAGCCACTTAGTGTGGTGGGCGTTAAAGTCACCAAACAAGAAAATATGGGCAGATGGGTGAGAAGAAATGGCTTTGTCGATATTGTCAGAGAGGCTGTCAAGTACCGAATAGTCAGAGGAGGAAGGGGAGCGATAGAGGAAGAAGAGATAGCTAACAGAGCTTAGATGTGAGAGACGGAAGCACATGAAAGACTGGTCCAGGGATTCAAGAGATGTTACTCTAGCTAGCGGGCCTGGGAGGAGGGTTCGCTGACATATACACCAAGACCATGCATATGGACGTTGGAGTCCTTCTTGAAGAGGGGAAGGTAACCAGGAACATAGAACTCAGAGGAGGAGATAGATGGGTCAAGGTTAGTTTCACATAGGGCTAAGATATCAGGTGAGTTAGTTTGGAGGAATGATTCTACGCTATAAAAGTTAGTGCGGATACCGCGTATGTTAGTGAAAGAGACACAGACAGGTTTGGGCGTTTTCCGAGTAGCTGGTTTGAAGAGTTAAAAATATTCCTTTTATTTATACTGCAATCTGCTTTTCTGCACAACTGACAACTTTTGACTTATCTGGTCTTCCGAAAAACTAAATATATAACATTATTCATTAATATATTCTAACCTTGTTGAAAATTGAGATTTGGATTTTATTTAAGATCGTAATTTTTTAAATTTGTTTTCACACTAAAGTCATTAATGGATTCGTGGATATTAAAACAATATTTGTAATAATATACGATATTTAGATTATGCATTGTAATTACGGTTCTTATTCTAATTGTAATTTAGTACTAATATAATTTAAATAATAAATTATAATATTACGATAATAAATGGTGAGAGTAGTGACAGCATTTTTAGGGAAGTACTTAATGTCTCGCTAATTTATGATATTCTATAAAGGATTTTAATTCGTTATAAACAAAAGCTTTCCAAGTGCTGTTAAGCGAAGTTATATATGGTTATATGCTGTTGCTAGAACGATTGTTTATTTAATAAAATCTGGTATTATTTTATTTACTCATTTAAAAGTTTATTTTGCTGCTTATAACACGCGTTTTTTTCCTTTAAAATATGTAAAAATACCACCCTGCGTCCTATAAATCAAAGTTTTGTAGAGTTAACTTCTCTTTTAATTATTACATTCTAAATAGTTAATATAAATCTGTCATTTCTTCTCGGTCTGTGATGAATTTGTCATCATTAGTTAAGTCTGAAAATCATGCGAACTGCTATGAAGTACAACAAAAAACATTTTTTTCCGATTTCTTCCTTCAAAAGTTTTGGGGGCGTTTAATTAATCAGAGCGTCTTATATGCAACGAAATATGGTAAGTTGAAGATCCGATTATTAATGTCGTCAACCGCATACCAGACCAACCAATTTACATATAATGTAGGTACCTTCACTAAATCGCGAAAAAACTGCATAGTTACTTTTAAACAGACTTTTTAAAATTTGAAACGTTTTCTTGAAACTTTTACTTAGTTTTACTTGAAAGCTAAATTATTAAATTTCCAGTAAGCAAAATTCTCTCTGGTTTATTTCAAACAGAAATTTTATTGATTGGAATATAAAAGTTTTGGATTTGTTAAAAATTTTTGAATTTTGCCGCCATTTTTGAGCGATCAACATATTTGTAAACAAAAGTTAATTCTCGGTTTTAACAATCTTTCAAAGATTATACATAACATCTGTTACACATTATTTTTTAGAAAATTAGCAATTTTTTGTTAAATTAATCTTACACAAGTATTACTTATTTATAGCGTCAAATTTATAATAAAACTATTACTTAACCATAGATTTGAACATTTGACTTGTTCGCGCCGTAAATCAAGTACGTGTTGACTGGTTCTTGATTAGAGATAAAGTGTATGGCGTTTATAAGTGACAAAATTATACAATTTTTTCCAGGTAAGGGAGGAAACTCTGACCTCTTAATTTGCACATAGAAATTAACATACAAAAAAACAAATGCACAAAAATAGATTTAATTGTTTTAAAAATATAGAGACGAAACGATTTTTATTAAACTTTTCAATTTTTGATAGGCAATATAATCGTCAATTCTTAACTAAAATATCTAACCGCAACAGTTCTTTAAAAATCTTTAAAATATTTTTTAAACTTTATAAATTATTATAATAACAAAAAAAGAAAACAATTTTTTAAAAATATCATTGGTAATCAAAAAAAACTTTTTCTTCAGACTATAATGTTCTTAATTTTTATAATTTATTCAAGCAATTAAAAGCTTATCAAATTAAATAATATCAGAGGTTTATTGCATTTTTTATTTTACACTTCGGAGCAGATTTTCGGATACAGAGGCAACATTTTAAAAAATAGATGATTTATATTTTCCAATAAATCCTGCATTTAACTAATAAAATGATAGACCGCAACACTTTAAAATTTATTAAAATTTCATGGATTTACGTGGAGTGGGGGTAACAGAGGCAAAAAATAGTTTTATCATTATTTAAAAAAATATGTAAATCATGTAATTCATTTGTGAATGAGTACTGAAAGTTTCATTAAAATTTGACAATAATTTGATTTTTGCGAGAATTTTCAAATTAATGTGTTTGTCACCGAGAAAAGGGTTGCCATCATTACGTTTTCCCTTGTAAATAGTCGTAAAGTTTTGGTTACCCGCTAACTCAAATGAAAACAAAATTTTCTGCTAAAATTTCGAACATGTTGGAAGGGAGTAGATTTTTTTAAATAATTAAAAATTACTTTAATCTTTTCTGTTAATAATAATAAAAACATTTTGATTGGAAAATTTCGTTTTTATTAAGTTTGGGTCATTTTTTATTGATACTATGCTGTTTTTTTTTTTTTTAAGATTAATGGAGTTACCTAAAATGTTACCATTTTAAGGTAATAGACAAAACACACGACTAGTCTTATCAAACATTACCGTACCAGATATCTCAATTTTCACAAAAGACTTAAATTTTACAAGCTTTTAAATGTCAGAAAATAGATATTTCAAACGTTATTTACAGATTTTGAGTGTTTGGTAGTGCGGGTGATGTCATGATTAATGGTTTGCAAATGGAGTACCGAGTTCTCGTTATTGTCCCATTACGTTACATTCACTTTCACGTGAATAACCTTCCGAAATGAATAAATTTATGAATTCTCCTCCCTATGGGTTAAGTAGTAATTCAGACCAGTGTTTTCAGGTTTGGGTGTCAAATGGCAACTCTGAATTCAAAACCGTATGCAGCGCTAGCGAAGCTCATAGTACTATGTAGCTAATGAGATTTTTGTGGTATTTACAGTGATATGATGCTGACTGCGATTGGGTTTAAGTGATAAAACATTCGACCGTCTCAAAAGATGATGTCACTAATAAGTTTCTCCGCGCTCTCTTTAACTTATCTTTGTGTACATAATATATTTTCCGGAATGATTAAAGGATTTCATTCAATTCTCATCACGACACAGACTTTATTTTGTACGGTACTCTTATTAATGTTTTTGTTTTTGTTTTTGTTTTCTACAACACGATTATTTTCTTCCAAGTTTATTAAACTTATGTTAAAGATTTACATCGGAAAGTTTATTTGAATAGTCATGCTTAATTTATCAGTGTAGAAATTCTCACCAAACTAATTATCCCAGACGACATATGAATTAGGTTAAAAGAATACTGATACATATATATATATATATATATATATATATATATATATATATATATATATATATATACGTTTTACTGGAAAAAAGATGTTTGGCAAGCATTATATATATATATTGGTCATAAATCCGAAAAATGTATAGGTGGTAAATGTCAACAAACCCTATTAATATTAGATATTAACACTGATGCAGATGGTCTCGCTGATGAGATGGATTTTAAATTCACCCGTTGATATAGCCAACCGATATAAGAAAAAATACATTTTTGTATGTTATATGTTACAGAAAATCCCGAAGATTAACGAAATAGTTTTAAAAACCGATATATTTGATTTATTCGTTTGAACATTATTTTTAATCGAAAAATTATATTTACGAGTATCGATTAAAAATAATATTCAAACAAATAAATTATATATATATTAATCATTTCACCCCAAGCAAGGCATTTCACTGCCACTATTGCGCAGAGGGTCACATAGCGAAATGTGGTGAGAAAGAGTGGTTAGATATAGGAAATGTCAGAAGGAGGGTGATAGACGGGTAAGGATATAGTGTTTGAGAGAATGGATGCGTGTTAATGTGTTAGGAGGTGTCTATTGACCTTATATATATATATATATATATATATATATATATATATATATATAATTGTATTAAGCTTTATAATACTCATTATATTGAGCACTGTTTATAATAATATAAATGCTAGAGCACTCAAAATAAAAATAAAAACCTTGAGTCCTCTTCACCTGGAATTATATATATAATGTGCGTTTGCTAAAGTTTCTCAGTTAAACCCATTTCCAAAAATCTTATCAATGACTAAACATGAAAATATTTCTGGGCTTTTTGGATGAGACAAAGATAGATTCTGAAAATATTATAACAGTGTAAAACTCTTTCTGTGTGCGTTTTACCCCTTAAAGTAATCGTCCATAGAAAAGAACAAAATACATACTTTAAAAGAAGAAATTCGTAGCATATTAATTCCAAACGCTATTTTTTTTAAATCTTTTTCGGATATTATTTTCTATCCTACTAAAACCCATATAAGATTTGACATGTGAAAAGAATACGCTTATAATTATCTCGCATCTTTCTTAACATGAATAAACGAGTTAATAGGCTGCTAAACTGTATTGGATTCTAAGCCATCATCATTCGATGTACATCATTTTTGCATAGGATGCTAGGTTTCGTATGACAAAAAGATCTTAACAATGACAGATCCCTCAAGACAACAAGTTCATATAATAAAATATAATAACAAAAAGAAGACAACAGATTTAATCGGAAAGAACGATCGGATCCCGAAAGCAAATTCCGAGATAATTAGCGAAGAACAAAAAGAAAGTATAGAGAGATGGCCTATAGAGATCATACCAAGTACAAAACAGTGGGTGTATCCGAAGACTGACTCTACTTATATATCAAAATTTATGTATCCGAAGACAGACTCTACTTATATATCACAATTTATGTATCCGAAGACAGACTCTACTTAAATATCACAATTTATGTATCCGAAGACAGACTCTACTTATGTATCAAAATTTATGTATCCGAAGACAGACTCTACTTAAATATCACAATTTATGTATCCGAAGACAGACTCTACTTATATATCACAATTTATGTATCCGAAGACAGACTCTATTTAGATATCACAATTTATGTATCCGAAGACAGACTCTACTTAAATATCACAATTTATGTATCCGAAGACAGACTCTATTTAAATATCAGAATTTATGTATCCGAAGACAGACTCTATTTAGATATCACAATTTATGTATCCGAAGACAGACTCTATTTAAATATCACAATTTATGTATCCGAAGACAGACTCTACTTATATATCACAATTTATGTATCCGAAGACAGACTCTATTTAGATATCACAATTTATGTACCCGAAGACAGACTCTATTTAAATATCACAATTTATGTATCTGAAGACAGACTCTACTTAAATATCACAATTTATGTATCCGAAGACAGACTCAACTTATATATCACAATTTATGTATCCAAAGACAGACTCTACTTAAATATCACAATTTATATATCCAAAGACAGACTCTACTTAAATATCACAATTTATGTATCCGAAGACAGACTCTACTTAAATATCACAATTTATGTATCCGAAGACAGACTCTACTTAAATATCACAATTCATGTATCCGAAGACAGACTCTACTTATATATCACAATTTATGTATCCAAAGACAAACTCTATTTGGATATCACAATTTATGTAACCGAAGACAGACTCTACTTATATATCACAATTTATGTATCTGAAGACAGACTCTACTTAAATATCACAATTTATGTATCCGAAGACAGACTCAACTTATATATCACAATTTATGTATCCAAAGACAGACTCTACTTAAATATCACAATTTATGTATCCAAAGACAGACTCTACTTAAATATCACAATTTATGTATCCGAAGACAGACTCTACTTAAATATCACAATTTATGTATCCGAAGACAGACTCTACTTAAATATCACAATTCATGTATCCGAAGACAGACTCTACTTATATATCACAATTTATGTATCCGAAGACAGACTCTATTTAAATATCACAATTTATGTATCCGAAGACAGACTCTACTTAAATATCACAATTTATGTATCCGTAGACAGACTCTACTTATATATCACAATTTATGTATCCGAAAAAGACTCTATTTAAATATCACAATTTATGTATCCGAAGACAGACTCTACTTAAATATCACAATTCATGTAGCCGAAGACAGACTCTACTTATATATCACAATTTATGTATCCGAAGACAGACTCTATTTAAATATCACAATTTATGTATCCGAAGACAGACTCTATTTAGATATCACAATTTATGTATCCGAAGACAGACTCTACTTATATATCACAATTTATGTATCCGAAGACAGACTCTATTTAAATATCACAATTTATGTATCCGAAGACAGACTCTATTTAAATATCACAATTTATGTATCCGAAGACAGACTCTACTTAAATATCACAATTTATGTATCCGAAGACAGACTCTACTTATATATCACTATTTATGTATCCGAAAAAGACTCTACTTAAATATCACAATTTATGTATCCGAAGACAGACTCTATTTAAATATCACAATTTATGTATCCGAAGACAGACTCTACTTAAATATCACAATTTATGTATCCGAAGACAGACTCTACTTAAATATCACAATTTATGTATCCAAGACAGACTCTACTTAAATATCACAATTTATGTATCCGAAGACAGACTCTACTTATATATCACAATTTATGTATCCGAAGACAGAATCTACTTAAATATCACAATTTATGTATGTTATGTAGTGATTCTGTGGCTCACTTCTTCACATGGGTGTTTAATGACACTTTAGATTAAAAAAAAAACGTTCAGAAACATACCAGAAAAAATCGATTTTCCGGAAGACTTATATACCTACACATGTGATGTGAAATATTTACGCATTCGAACTATTTTCCATATACTTGATATAGTTTCAATATTTCGGCTTTTGTATTTTTCAGGCTTCTTCAAGCACTAACTTGGTATTTGGTAAAGTTTTCACATTTTCAGTTTAACCCTTTATTTAATCCATGGGTTTAAGCTGTTTTCATCGCTCTCCCCACGTGAGCTGATTAGCTCGAATTAGTTAATTCTTCTGTTATTTTGCCTTTTGTTTTGTTAATTCGTCTTTGTAATCCGCTGCACCAGACTATATCGCTGCCACTCGCTGTTACTAGGTCAAGGGCAACACTTAAACAACGCTTAAGTTTACTAACAACGGGACAACCGTGTTACTATAATAATACAAAATTAGGAAAACAGTTCGAATAAATCAGTTTATAAAAATGATGGGTGGCAAATATAGAATTAATACTTCGATGATTTGTAACTCGACATTTTGATCGCGGATTTGACTCCGAATTCCATAGAGAGAAAGCCAGCATGTATGGCTGGTAAATAAGCTGCGCCTTTCAGCTTGCAACTATCCGAATCGCTGGAAATGTTGAAAATCATGCCGGCTGAGTTATACACGTGTGAATAATCTCGTGATCTTCTGGATTTATTCTTAGAGTTTGGGGAAATAACTGACTCATAGAAATCTCAGTAACACTTTGTTTCTTTTTTCTTTTTTTTTAAGGGGTTCAGGGTCTTTTTTGCTTGCTTGTGTTTTTTTTAACGCTTCATGGTTCACTGAAAATACCCTGCCCCTACAGAAACTGAGAAGCAGAAAGGAAGCTTATTAGTTTATCCAATCAAAAAGCATGCATGTCAGTCATTGTTGATTGATCATATGTCTGTCTCTTTTTTCCCATTTATCAAACTACTCTATTTCCACCGAAATTAGTTTATTCGTGTTTATTATGTTAAGACATAAATAATTTCCTTTTTTGCTTATCAATTTTATTCTTAAAAAAAATAAATGTCAGTTACTTTTTATTCAATTACATATTCATCACTATTTGCAATGCTGACTCATCGACACCTTTTGAGTAAAACTCCGGAAGTTTTCATGTTAAAAATATTAAGAAAAACACTTTAAGCTATTTTGTTATCATCAGAGAACGTTTTCTCTATTAAAGCATTTTGTGGCGATCGAGAAATTTCATAAGTAACTAGTTCAAGATCAGTTGAATATGGTAGGTGGGGGATAGAATGAACAAAAGGATTTTCAATTTCCATCCCATTCTACTATACTGTTGAATACGTATTTGCGCTGCACTGGATGATATCGGCAATTTTCCTATTCAGTCAGTTAAGTGACATACGTGATACACGCTTTGGGTGATCATGTCTCGAAAAAGACAAAACTGGGCAGAAGATTATCCTGCATTAAATTGCCGTTGCTTTCTGATTTCCAGCCAAGGCTATAGAACTCAATCTGTTCTATTATTTAACCCATAAATAGAGGGAAGAGACGGATTAATACCGTTCTCAAAGGTATTTGTGCGTAAGTGAATGCAAGGAATTCAACTGGAATTCGAATTCGGTACCCTGATCTCTCGTTCCTAGTCGATATCCACTGCACTACAACAAACATTCAATTTTCCGATTGACAAGCGAATATTTTATCGATATGTTTTATCGATATATATGACTTATAAATGAGCATTTAGGTTTTAATTGCGTTTTAAGAATATTAAAGTAATACTTTCCCGAAATTTCCATCACACGCACATCATTAACTATCTGCCATGCAACTCGGCTTTTGTGGTCGTGTCTAAAGATTTCTTTATGTCGATCCCCTAACTTTTGCATTTACCCATCTTTTATGTAACCTCTTCGTCATCACCTGTTATGATAATTTTAGGGGACAGATAGTTTGGATGATGCATTCACTATTACAATTAGTCAAAACAAAAATTATCCAAGCCAATATTTATCTGTCACATTCGACATATTTATCGACGTGCATGTAAAGGGGTTTTATGTATTCATGCGTGTTTTTACAGGATTTTTCATCCACTACAAGGTACCAGAGCTACTTATAATAGAGCTTTACTGAATAGTTTTTTTTTCTGTTTTTTCGTTGATATTATAAAATCTTTTCCACGAGAAGAGTTAACAACCAATAATACACAAAGATGAGGACGGACCGGAAATATTAAAGTCTGAAGTGGAATCTGCAATAGCCAAACTGAATAGAAACAAAGCAGCTGGACCAGACGGCATAGTCATAGAGTAGCTTTATAGCCCTGGAAGAAGTTGGTATAGAGAAAATTACAGAAATAATAAATGAAGTTTATAATATTGGTGTAATACCAGATGATCTCAGCAAGTCGATCTTCATAGCACTACCTAAGAAGCCAGGAGAAAACGAGTGCGAACTCCACAGAACCATCGGTTTAATGAGCCATATAATAAAACTGATCGTCCGAATCCTGATGAATAGAGCGAGAAGCAGAATCGGGCCAGAGATAGGACAAGAACAGTCAAAGACACTGGAAGAAGGAACGCCATATTTATGATTAGGATGCTCTCTGAAAGAGCTATACAAATGAAGAAGGACTTATACCTGTGCTTAATTGATTATTCGAAGGCGTTTGACAAAATACGCCACAAAGAATTGATGGAGATGCTTGACAGCCTTGACATATTTGGGAAAGACTTAACCCTCTAGGGCCATTCGTATCATATTTGATACAGTATTTCCCTATAAGGAAACATTTGGTATTTCCCTATAAGGAAACATTTGGTATTCATTGACTGAGTAGTCAGTACTGCTTTCATTTGAAATTTATAAAATATTTCTCTTAAAAAATTTTTCAGGAAAATATTTCTTTCAAGGCTTGTTTTCATACTGTATCAAATATGATACGAATGGCCCTAGAGGCTTAATCTCAGTCTGTTTATCTATCTATCTATTAACCCTCTAGGGCCATTCGTATCATATTTGATACAGTATTTCCCTATAAGGAAACATTTGGTTTTTCCCTATAAGGAAACATTTGGTATTAATTGACTGAGCAGTCCGTACTGCTTTCATTTGAAATTTATAAAATATTTCTCTTAAAAAATTTTTCAGGAAAATATTTCTTTCAAGGCTTGTTTTCATACTGTATCAAATATGATACGAATGGCCCTAGAGGCTTAA